>CATIWR010066026.1:0-36692 GCA_949677035.1 Omphalea diandra | reverse complement strand
CCCAAGGCTAGTGCTCTTAATGAAGTGCGCCTTAATGATATTTACCTTGCACATAAAATGATCCTTGGTTCAGGTGATATCAAAAGTGTCCCTTTAGCTCCCATTTTAATTACTTGAATTTGTGATGTTGCTTGTCTCTTGTAGTCAAACAAAAATTTTGTTTTCCCCATGCTCTTAACCAATATTTTTGCAAGTTTGGGGGTTGATTGTGCAGGTGCACGCATGTTTCCTATAGAGTCACCAATAGCTGCTACTAAACTCTGCCATTTGAGCTTCTTCTCTACTGACACCCACACTCGATCATGCATTATCCCTGATCACTCACCCTCCGTGGATGATGCTTTTGCTGATGTAGGGCAAGAAGGACCATCACAGGAACCTCCACCACTAGTTGGTGTACCTACCCAACATCTATTGTCTCATCTACTTCGCGACGATCACACATTGCATGAATGCCAAAATTGCTTGGAAGATGTGCAAAACCAAATGTCTCAACAACTAATTCAACATGGCGAGCTTCTTATTCAAATTTGGGATTCTGTGTAATGTCTTTTGTAGCAGCCTCCTTCACCTACCCATTGTGATTCCCGGGAAGTTTCCTAATTCATTTGTTCTTTTTCCTTTTGTTTTTTATTTGTTATTGTTTTGTCATGCTGAATACTTCTCCTCCACATTGTGGACAATGTGTCTTATGTGTGGGGGAGAGTTTGTATTGTTTGATCATTTTTATTTTTATTTTACTTTCTTTATATATATAAATTTTTTCAAAAAAAAAATTGATTTTTATTTGCTTTATTATGTGAATGACTCATTATTAGCCTGGTAGTTCCTTCATTTTAATCTTAACTTGGTCAAAAATATTTATCTATGCCTTAGATTCACTTTCTTAAATGGCAAACCTTGTTTTCTACCATAGATATTTAATTATCACTATTTTTAAAGAAAATCTCAAGGTTTGGAAGTTTACAAATTTTTTGAAAAAAAAATTTAAAATTCATTTTTTACACTGTAAAGAAAGGTTTAAGCCTTTTTTACTTGTAATGTGCTTAAGTTTGTGAATTCTTTGTTAAGTGAGTCCTCAAATAGTGTTAGAGTCTTTAGAACTTGATTTGTTATCGTTTTGAGACCACATTATCAAATACAAGCATAAAAATGATTAAGACAATTTAGGATTAGCCATTTGTTCCTTTTTTTTTTTTCTTTATCCACCATTTTATCCATATAGTGAGTCTTTTAAGCCTACAGGAACCTTATTATTTTATTTTTTTTTATAATCCCATGTTTAGCTAGCCAATGAAACCTAGTCCCTTAAAATATTAAATTGATCATGTTTGCTTTAGGATGAGATTTGGTTTCTACAATTACAAGGAGTTGTTTCATAAAATTAATGAGAAGTCTTAAGTATGAGGTTGAGTGTTTTATTCTTTAGAGTGGAAATGAGAGAATGTTATTTGATTAATTGTTTGATTTTTGGATTGTTACCTTGTGTGATTTTATAGTAATTCTTCTTTCTTCCTCTTAAAATACAAAAAAAGTCAAAAAAAAAGATATAAAAGAAAAGAAAAAAGTTTGAAGAAATAAAAGAGGAAGAAGAAGATGTATTTCTTTATTAAGGCAGTTCAATTCTATTTTGCAAAAAGATATCAAGTAAGGGCCTAAAATTTCTATTATTTTTAAGGTCCATGAGAATAGGATTATGTTTTGGTATGAGATTTGTTCTTTATTGAGCGATTATGTGAGTTTCATTTGAGAGAGTATTTAGTAAGTATGGTCAATTATTTTGTAGTCCATTGGTCTAAAAATACCTACCCTCTACTAAGGCCCCATTACAACCAAAAGAAAGACCTTTTGATTTGTGTTTATATTTGAATTTAAGTGGTAGAGATGTGATTCATTCTTAAGCTTATGCAGACTTTTAAGCTATTTGTTGGACGATGAGAGCATATACTAACCTTTAAATACTTGGAATGAGGGTTACGTTGTGCAAAACTTGATTAATTAATTTTGTTTTTTTAGAATTTGTGAATGGATAATTTTTAATGCTTTTGATTTATGGGTAGTTATGATTAAATAAGTATGCTAGAAAAAAAATTTTTGCAAATTTGAGAATTGATGAATTTTTCACATAGCTCGGTTAATTCGATTTGTTATGATGTTGATGAGGGGATGAAATGTGTTTATGAGTCAATTGTGTTATTTTTTATGTGTTTTATGCTTAGTGTTTTTCTTGTTTTGTTTTGAGCTTTTTGTTCATATCTTTTTCCATTAGTTTAGCATTTTTGCTTGGGACAAACAAAATGCTAAGTGTGGGGGAATTTGATAGTTTTTTATTTTTAGTATTTTTTTAGGGCTAGTTTTTAATGTTAATTGAGTCTAATTTGAAAAAAAAAAAACTATATAATGTCTCACTTTTGGCTTGTATTTTGTAATTTTATAGGAAATCCTGAAAATTGGAGCTTATTGATGAATTATGAGAGTTTTCTTGGTGGAATTGTGCAATTTCAAAAGTTTAAGGACCAAATAAAAATTTCACTATTTAGGGATCAATTTTGATATTTTTCAGACAGAGTTTGAGTTTAATTTCCACTCAAATTAGGAAGAGCCTAAGAGTTCATGCAAGAGAGGAAACTTCATCGACTCCTATTCACAAAAGAGGAAGCTTGGTTTGTTATGATTCCTAATTAATGGAGGATGCTATTTTTTTCTATTTTAATGGAGAATAGGAGACTATAAATAGGAGAGGAAGTCTTTGTAAGGGGATTATTATTATTATTATTATTATTATTATTAGAGAGTTTTTGCTTTGTTTTATTTCTAGAAAAGAAGTTATCCACAAGATAAAGATTATTGGTTAACTATCAAGTTTGAAGAGAAAAATACAGTGATTTTATCATGAAAACTTTTCTATTTTATTTTCTCTTTATTTTGATGTTGGTTAGTAATTCAATTATGAACTAAATTAATTAGGCACTTAGGTATGAAACCTAAGATGAGTTTTGAATTGTGATTTTTTAGATAATACAATCTTTTCATTATTTTATGGAATTCAATTGTGTTTGCTCTTTATTTCCTTGAATCGATATATCTGAAATATTGATTTTTGTTTTAATTTTTTATTGATATATCGAAAAAGACCTTTGACTTAGGTTTGACCAACCTAGTCCAACATCTTCAAGGTAATCCAACCCTCGTGATTTGTAATCAAATTACTAAAATGCCTATTTGTGACAAACTTGACCTCCTCTGAGGCCTGAAAAATATTTTTAAGGAAAACTTCCTCGTCCCAAAAATATTAGAACCCAGGGAAGCATTAGGGCCAAGCCTATTTTCCTGAGATGAGAACAAACCCCAAGGACAACCATAAGGGCTGTGAAGATATCGATTTAGTTTTTATAGTGCCAGAAAAGCTCAAATTACATGAGAACCACTCAAGGGGTATCCCTGATCCAAAACCATCAATTAGAAGGATTGAAGCACCCACAGGAAGAAGATTCAAAGACATTAGTGACTGTGAGAAGCTAATTACCAAGCACCAAACCTCAGTACTTGTTAGAGAGCTACTAGAACCACTTTAGTGCCTGCTAAAAAAATACTGAAGCATACAAAATACTTGGTACTTGCTAGAAAAACTATTAAAAGTAACCCTAGTACTTGCTTGAGGAGTTGCTAAAGACCTGTATCCTTTAGTATCCTTATTAATGTTTACATTTCTTGCTTTACTTTGTTGAGACTTGTTCAAACAATCATTTCTTAAATGTTGTTTTCCAAGTCCCATAAAAGCAAGGGGCAAATTGTAAGCATCAGATTCTAGACTATTAGATACAAAGCCTGACGATGAAAATCACTGAATGCATCCCAAACATATAAGGAAATTGCCAAAGAAAAAGATAAAGGTCTAAGGAAATCTTAGAGAGAAGCCCAAAGCTAAGCCCATAACCAAAGCCCAATTTGCTAACTTGAGTAAATAGGTTATACAACCCATTAGGTAGGGTTCTACAACCTAATAATTAGGTATGTATAGCAATTCTTTAAACTCTAACCCTTGAAACCTTATGGAATTAATCCCCTCTTAAACCCTAGGGTTGTACAACCTTAACAAATGGATGTATAACCCATTTGTGGTTGTACAACCTACGTGCAAACTCTAATTTCAAGTGATCCATCCCCTTCTTTATGATTGGATGCAGACATTTTGCAACCAAAACCATTTTTAGCTTCGTGTACTTATCCACCACTTATGAATAACCCTTTATTTGAAGAGGAAAAGAGAAGGCTTGGAAATCCTAATAAAACTTTACCAAAATTTCCTCTCAAATCATACTTAACATAGAAACTTTAAACCATAATTCACTCTAAGGTAGAACAAGGCATTTTCTTTGTATTATTGTTCATTCTCTAAGCATTTTAGAGGATATTAGACACCTGGTGAGCCTTTGAAGGCAAAGAACACTTAAGGGCATTAAGGATCCCTATTATCCCCCTTTATTTCTTATTTTGCTTCTTTTTCTTCTTATTTTGCTTCTTCTTCTTCTTTTATTTTTAAAAACCTAAGAACTTGGAGCAGGTATAGACTTGATTGTAGTTTGTACAACCATATTTTTCTACAACAATTTTATAAAATCACTCCTTTCTTTCCTTGGATCTTCTTCTTTTTCCAAATTATTTTTTATACTTTTATCACTTTTATAACTTTAATGGAAGAATGGATGAGGCCTAATGGCCTAAGACCCCTATTCACTTCAAAAGTGGAGCTTTATTGGACTTTGGAGTGATTTTCATAGTTTATCTTATTTAAATGTTTGTGTTCTTTCATTTTTGGTTTAATGATGGTTTTGATTCTATTTTGATCACTTTAAGGTACTGACCAAGTAAGGGACTTAGTGTTCAAAAGATCTTAAGAGATCTTCTGATTGTGTTCATGTTTAGAGCATGAGAATAATATTTTGGCCTTATAATTTCCCTTTTTACTAGTGACATTCTAACCCTTGTAATGATTAGTAGTGTCTATGGATGCCACAACTCTTTTGAAGCAACAAGAGAGAGGGTTCATTAACCCTAGGATTTCTTTTGTAATGATTTAGCCATAGGCCATTGAAGATCCTCCATCATGCTTTGCATGACATGTTTATCATATCTTGCTCCTTCATGATGCATACAATTGTGTTCTATTATTTTAATGCTCTCCATGTGATGTTGGGACATGATATTATAAACTTAGATGCATAATTAAGAACCTTTGCATAAAAGAGATGGTAATATGTGCCATGTTCTTTCTTCATGTTTTGAGTTCATTTGGTTTATCTTATGTCCCTTTCAGTTACTAACTTGTTCTCTTCCTTTGGTATAGGTGTTCTTACTTAAGTTAGACCATGAATTTGGTTAAGATCATCATCTTATATGATTATAGATGATTGTGATATGTGATGACCCCTATAACTTGATGCCATTTCCCTTTGAGATGATTATGGTTGAATGGATATGCATGATGACCCTTATGTCATGATTCATGACCCCCAACTCCCCTTTGAATTGAAAAATGATTTGTTTAGCTTGATTGCACTAAAAACATGCTTAAGACCATTAATTGAACTAATTTGTAAGTTGGTTAAAATATTAAAAGTGAACAAAAGATGTCTAAAGTCCAGATCCCAATATTTGGGTCGCTTAGGGGTGCCTAACCTCTTCCCCATGTTGCACTCAATTTTTAAACCCATTCTTTGATGGGGTAAAGATGAGATAGGCCTTCTAGTTGACTTAAATTAGGTTTAGATTTTACCTTCTCCAGATTTTTGTCCTGACCAAAGTTGGGTGAGGACTCCATAATTCCTAGGGATGGTACCAACGTATTGTCCCGACTTGGTCCCTCAATGACCATAATTTGGACTTAAGGCTTTGAACTTGCACAAGGCTTGAAGGATCCATCATTGATCATTACTAATGTAAAGACCCTTCTCCTTTCGATCTCCCGTTGATAGATAAAATGATGGAGTTGCAAGCAAGATTCCAATAGTTCTAGCAAAACCTAAGGCATTCACAGTGTGGATATATTTGAAAGACAAAATCAGTGATAAGAAAAGTGAAGGAAGCATTTTGTTTAATTTTAGACAACTAAGTGGTTAACCATGAACTTAGATAATGGTTATTTTAGCCTAAATGCACATTGGCTATTTTTGTAAGCAACTTATAATGTAAAGGAATGACAACAAGTAGAATTATGTTTACTAAGTGCACATTTGAATGCTATTTTGGCCTTTTCTTAAGGCATGAACTCAATTTATTTTCAAGATTGATGTTTTAATATTGTAAACAAATATTTTAGTAAGTAATTTGAATTAACAGTTATTATTTAAATAAGGCATTGAATTTAATTTTAGCAAAACCTTTCATTCTTTAGAAAAAATTATAAGTTTTATATTCATTGAAAGCAAAACCTTACAGGTTCTATATTCATGAAAATGATATCAAGTTCTATTAGGAAAATAAAGATTAATATTTTGACATTTTCGTTACTACCAAAGTTGCACTAAACTAAATTTCACTTTATAAAAACTTACAATGTTATATTAGATAACTTATGATAATACAAGTACAATTACACCATATATATCTCCCTTCACTCATTTTCTTAATTTCTTTTCCCAAAATACACTAAAATAGAAGTACAACACATCAGTAATTCTTAGCATAATGAAGTTCCTTTTTTCCTTCCTTAATTTCATACAAGCTTTATGAGCTTTCTTCATCCTAGTCTTTAAAGCTATAATTTCTTGCTTCCTCATAATAGCCTCTTCATTCCTTTTTGTTATTGTTTCATTTTACTCTTGTTTCGACACTTGTCATTCCTAATCCTCAATGTTAGCTTCCTTATGAATTATGCTCTCTTAGTGTACCCCTTATCATGTCAAATAAACAAATCACATAATATACTCTTCATTAAACACAATTTAAGCAGAATCAATAATGAAATTCCATAATAAAAAAACATCACCAAACTCATGATTAAAATCGTACTTAGCCTTGAACACACTTAAAGAATATTTTATTTAGATTTGGTTCTATCTTTGAGGTGTAGACTCAAGTTAAACTACCATAAAAGTAGTAGAAGACATTTGGATCATTGACTCCATGTGATAGTAACACTCATCAACTAATAGTGTTTGATACTTTTGAATTTGGAATCTCTTCTTCACATCTTCTTTACCTCTTTATTTCTTATTCTTTTTTGATTTTGACGAGACAAATCCTAGTATTAAACTTTTGTTTATAATTGCTTGCTTCTTTCTTTCTTCCTTCCATATTAACCATTAAATTCATGTTTCAAACTATTAGCCCTTATGCACAAAGAAGGAAGGGCTTGAATTAGTGGAAAATTTTAAATTTTAGAGGAAAATATTTGTTAAGCAAGAAATAGAAGAAATAAAAGAAGAATAAAACATATCAAGTTTTATAGTGGTTCGAGTATTAACCAACCTTACATCCACTCCTTAATTCTTCCAATTGGGTGTTTCACTAATCTCCAATGGTGTTTTCAATCTTACACTTAACTTTACAACTTGTGTTTTTACGAAGGCTCACACATAAACTCACTAGTGTTTCACAAGGCTAACACTCAACCTAAATAAGAATTTTACAATCCAAGAATAAGTCTCAAATCGAAATCCAATGGTATTTAATGCTCACACCAAACAACGACAACTTAAAAGAAAAAAAGGAAATTGAAAGCTTAAAGGTGGAGAAATAAGTTTTCAAGAGTTTTGCTATAATGAATGTTATTCTCTTGCATTTAAATCCATTTGGTGATGTATTTTTAGGTTACAACCATAAAGAGCATTACAAACAAAAATATGTCCAAATCACCAAGGTATGCTAGGCAAATCCTGCATTTAAAGCTTGTTAGATGAAATCACGATTGAGACTATGTAATCGCGATAACGAGATTCCCATAACACTGAATTTTGCTTAATTGACAGTGGAGAACCTCGTTGGTATCTAACGTTAGTCTATGTTGCATAAAATAATTTTTCTTCAAGAAAAATAATTGTTATGTTGCTTGAGAACAGTGAAATTTGAGGTCTCTATTTTTCCTCTTCGGATGCAATGCTCATCGTAAAATTGTCTACCTAAATAGAGATATTGTTTCACCAAAATTGTAGTCGCTACCAGTATTTTGCTATCATGAATTTTGATGTTCTGATAGTTCTTCAGGACACCTGATATAATTTGGTTGAAGATTTGATTCCTTCTAAGTGAATACAAAAGTTGCGGTCACAACTCTAGAGGCTACATACACCACAAAATTGTTTGTAAAAATTTTACCCAACTCTTTTGCAGGATAGCTGTCGTGAACTTCTGCTTCATAATTGTGAATTAGGATACAAATTTCAATCTTTGAGATTAAGGCTTCCATTCAAATTTCAAAGTAATCTTAGCTAAATATCTGCAAAATCAACACTTCAAATTGACATTACAACCTTTCAATCTATATTGTCAAGATTAAAATAGAGTCTTGACTTAGGTTTGAACGACCTAGTCTAATAATCTCCCCCCTTTTTGATTTTGACAACTTAGATTGAATTTGTAAAGGATAAACAATGTACAAGTGCATGCTTATAATGTATAAGTGTATAAAATTGAAATGGTTGGCAAATTGAAATGTTAAATGCTCCTCCATCAATAGTCCCCCTCAACTAATGTAAGCTCTCCCTTTTTGTCAAGATAAAAAAGAAAGAATTAAGTGTAATGACAAGTAGTACTTAGACTAACATATGATGGTGAGCAGTTGAAAATTAGAGTACCATAATTGGAATTTTTTACTAAAGAAGGAACATTATTCATCAAATCAAATTTACATTGATTAACCATAGAAAAAACATACTTTAAACTTTTATTATTAAAAAAAGATACATAACACAAGTCAAACATATAAATGTGTTTGATCATGCACTTAGGTCAAAATTTAAACAGTAAAAGTTAAAAACAAAAAAAAGTGAAAAAAAAATAAAGCTCAAAGAAAAGTAGAAGGTAGGAGAGATATCATCAGCATCATCATCACTATCTTCAATGAATTCTTCATCTCCTCCTCCTTGGGCTTCATCTCCTTCTTCCTTTTTGTCACCTACTTCTTCTTGGGTGTCTTTCGATTCTTCAAAATAAGGAAGATGACATGGGTTAACACCAATCATTTCTTGAAGGTCAACTAAGTCACTATGAAGGTGAAAGAGAAAAAAGAACCTTCTTTTGATCATTCTCATCAACTTGTCAAGTTTCTTGTTGATGGAAGAGAGAGATATGGAAAAAGACTTAGATTTTGGCTTTACCTTAGGCTTTGAAGATGGTATAGACTCTTGGGTCCCTTCTTCAATCATTAACCTCTTTCGTTTAAAGGCATGAGTTATCTCTTATTTCTTTGCCTATAGGATCCTAACGTATACACATATGAGTTAGGATGAATGGCCTTGACATTGATCAAATAGATCAAATCAAGAAAGTTTTAGGATGGGAGATACTTTTTGGTAAGGAATTTTCTATTCTCATCATTCAAAGCTCCCATAAAACTATATATGGTTATGATATGAGAGGGAATAAGAAATTTATTCTTAGGTTTGGTACTCATGTGGATCAATTGATCCACAAAGTACCTCCCAGTTTGGATAGGTTTATTTTTGGTGAGGCAAAAGAGAAAAGCTAGGTCTTTTTAAGAGACTTTTTTATTCCCATCACTATAGAATTGATGGAAAAGGTAATAATTCTATGGAGGAGCCAATTGGTTAAGGTTTTGATGTATTTGGCCACTGAAGTTCTCATATCATATTTGGTTTCTCTATAAATTTTAGACTAAAACTCAGAATAGATGATGTCAAAAGAAGAGAAAATGAATGGAACATCATCTTTGGTTTGGAATTAAACAGGGAGAAAACCTAGGAAAAGTGATGAAGTAGGGATCTCCAAATGCCTTAGAGACAAGACCTTACACACCTACTTTAGATTTTGCCCTTTGATTAAGAGTGATGATGCACATGAATTCTTGTACTATTTCTTCATAGCTTGGTTCTTCCAGAAAAATGAATTCATTCTAATCAAGGTTGGAGAGAAATACTTGAATTTCTCCCTTGATCCTAAGAATTTCATGAAGGAAGGAGGAGAGTATTTTATTGGGTTAGATGATCTTTTTAGTGTTGGCCTTATATCTCTCCTTCTTTTCTTTTGTGAATCCCTTAATGAGATGAAGGGAAGAATAACCTTGAGGTTGGGCAACACCCTTCCCCTTTTTTGCTCTTGTAAATCTCTTGGGTGCCATGAGAGTAGAAGAAAAGAGAATGTAGGTGAGAAAATGAAAAGAGATGAGAGGTATGATGAAGAAAATGATAAAAGTGGAATAGAAGGGTGTGAAGGTGGCTTAAATAGGCAAAGAATGAGGGAAAATGGTTATAAAATGGTAAAAAATAAAGGCATTGAATTAGGAAGGGGCACCATTTAACTGTCAAATCGATCAATGCCTAGTGGTTACAAAAAATAGTGATCGCTATATGCTTATCGCAATCACTATTTATGAAAATTTTGAGTAACAGTCAAGATTTCCTTAGGAAAGGGTGTAGTTAACTGTCAACAAATTTGAAATTTAAAAAATTTCACGGTGGCTATCATAGATTGCAACAATGAATTGACTAAGGTTAAAAGGTTGAGGAAGATTTATAAGTTATGACTATGAATTGTAAATCCTAGTCGTGAATTATAAGACATTTTTGAAAAAGCATGAGAAAAAAACATTAGCCCAAACTTGATGTGATCAACATAACATTGTGATAATTAATTCAAGCAATTTGGCATTGAAACACATTATTGCATAATGCATTAACACAACTACAACATCCAACATAATAAATTATCATGCAATCACCAATCATATCAAATAATGAATTAATATTAACAAGTATAGTGAAGTACATAAAGTGAGATCAATTTTCACCCTAGGGAACTTCCATAAACAATCCTAGTTTCCTCTTAATAAAGTTCATTCTTTCTTCATTAAGGGGTTTAGTGAAAATATCTGCAAATTGGTGATTGGTGCCAATAAATTCTAACACCACATTACCATTTTGGACATGTTCTCTACAAATTGGTGATTGATGTCAATAAATACTAACACCACATTAACATTTTGGACATGATCTCTTAGAAAATGATGTATAATATCAATATGTTTACTTCTTAAATGTTGGATGAGATTTTTAGAAAGGTTTATTGCACTTGTGTTGTCATATTTGATGGGAATGTGATCAACATCTTTGCCATAATCCTTGATTTTATTGTTTCATGCAAAGAACTTAAGTGTAACAATAACTCGCTGCCACATATTCCACTTTGGTGGTGGATAAGGCAACCAAAACTTGCTTCTTGCTAAACCACGAACCTAAACATTCACTTGTGAATTGGAAAATTCCAAAAGTGCTCTATTTTTATCCATCAAACTACCGGCATAATCTGCATCTGAATCTCCATGAAGATAAAAAGATGAATTTATAGTGTACCAAAGTCTTAAATGCACTGTGCCATATAAATACTTCAGAATTCTTTTAATGATGTTCATATGAGATTCCTTAGCATAAGTTTGGAATCTGGCACATATGCAAACACTAAACATGATGTTGGGTCTAGATGCGGTAAGATAGAGGAGAGAGACAATTATACCTCTATACTTTTATTCATCAATGGGCTTACCTGATTCATCCTTGTCTAGCTTGATAGTTGCACTCATTGGGATTTTTGCTGCTTTGTATCCATCCATGCCAAACATTTTGAGCAGATCCTTCATGTACTTAGCTTGGTTGATGAAGATGCCCTCTTTCATTTGCTTGATTTGAAGACTAAGGAAGAATTTGTGCTCACCCATCATGCTCATTTCAAACTCCCTAGCCATGCACTTAGCAAATTCTTCACAAAGAGATCCATTAGTAGCACCAAATATAATATCATTATCATATATTTGCACAATGAGTGCATCTTTGTTGTGCTTTTTCATAAATAAAATAATATCAACCTTGCCCTTTTCAAAATCATTTTATAAAAGAAATGAACTATGCCTTTCATACTAAGATCTTAAAGGTTGTTTTAAACCATATAAGGCTTTAGTTAATTTGAAAACATGATTTGGAAAAACATGAGACTCAAAATCTGAAGGTTGTTCAACATAAACTTCATTTTTAATCAAAACCATTTGGAATTGTACTTTTCACATCCATTTGAAAATGTTTAAAATCCATGTGACATGCAAATGCTAAAAGAATCCTAATGGCCTCTAATCTTGGTATAGGGGCAAAGGTTTCATCATAATAAATGTCTTCCTCTTGGTTGTAATCCTTTGCAACCAATCTAACTTTATTGCTTATAATAACACCTTGCTTACCTAACTTATTCCAAAACACCTATTTGCATCTCGTAACCGGGTGTTCCTTAGGCCTAGGAATAAGTTTCCAACTTTGTTTCTCTTAAATTGGTTTAAGTTCCTCTTGCATAATAATCACCTAACTCTCATCATCAAGAGCCTCATCAATAGATTTTGGCTTAATTTGAGACAAATGTAAGATTATTATCCAAAGCATGTAATTGAGCTCTAGTACTTACTCCCTTAGATGTCTCACCAATGATAAGATCTCTTAGGTGATTCTTAGAGTATCTCTAATCCTTAAGTAGTTCTTGAGCTTAGTTTTCCTTTTATGGTGGTTGAGGTTCTTCAACTTCTTGTGATGACTTATTTTCTTTAAGATGAATCATAATTTCTTTTGGTGTTGAATCAAGCTGTAACTTCTCAAAGTCACCTACAAGATTATCAATACGAGAACCTTTCTTAAGATCAAATTTGTTAGATTTATCAAATGTAATATTCATAGACTCTTCAACCACCATAGTCTTTTTGTTAAACACCCTATAGGCTTTCCTAATGGTGGAATAGCTAAGAAAGATACCCTTATTGATTTTAGAGGTAAATTTGCTAAGGTTATCCTTAGTATTGAACATATAGCATTTGCACCCAAAAACTCTAAAATATGAAAGCTTAGGTTTTCTATCATTCCATAACTCAAAAAAAATTTTGTTTAGAATGGGTCTTTTGAAAACACGATTTGCAATATAACATGAAGTATTGATAACTTTAGCCCAAAGTAATTTGGCAAGGAACACTCATTAAGCATAGTTCTAGCCATCTCTACAATGTCTTGCTTTTCCTTTCTACAACACCATTTTGTTATGGTGTTCTAGGAGTAGAGAAGTTGTGGCAAATCACATTCTCCAAATAGTAATTTTCAAAATATTAATTTTGAAATTCCTTTCCATAGACACTCCTAATAAAAGAACTGAAGTAACTTTTTTCATTATGAACTCTATTAGCAAAACTTTCAAAAGCATCAAAAGTGCCACTCTTATGTGCAAGAAAGGATACCCAAATGAACCTAGAGAAGTCATTAATTAGGATAAATGCATAATATTTTCCACTAGGACTAGCATTCTTAGTGGGTCCAACTAAGTCCCTATGAATGAGTCGAAGAGGTCTAGAAGTACTTACAACATTTTTTACTCTAAAGGAAGCTTGGTGTTGCTTCCCTATTTGGCAAGGTCTACATGTCTTGTCCTTTATGCACTTAAGCTTTGGTAGACCCTCCACTAGCTCTCATTTTAATAAACTTTTTAGAAGCTCCACGCTAGCATGTCTAAGTCTTTTATGCCAAAGCCAAGATTCTTTGCTAATAGAGACAAAACACTTAAAGGATTGATTAGCCAAATTATCTATGTCAATTAAGTAGGTATTGCCTCTCCTGTCACCCTTAAAGACTATTTTCTTATCCACCAAGGTGGTAACCCGACATTCTCTAAGGTCAAAGGTGACTTTATTACCTTTGTCACATAATTGACTTACAATTAATAAATTATGTTTCAACTAAAAGAACATTATTAAAAAGAGAGCAACCTTTCTTACTGACAATTTCAATGCCAATTACCTTAACCCTTGGCATTATTTCCAAATGTGACATTGCCACCATCTTTTTCTTTAATGGCTATGAATAACTTGTTATTTTCAGTGGTGTGCTTTGAGCACCCATTATCCATATGCTAATCATTATCTTCCTTGGTGTTTTCCAAATAATCCTACAACATAAAAATAATTTACATTTGTTTAGGTACACAAGTATACTTGGGTCATTAGGACTTAGGCTTAGAAGAGTCCTCTAATTTGAGGTGTGCCTTCCTAATGTAGCAAAAGACATTAATATGTCCACACCTCATGCAATAGAGACATTAGAGTTTAGACTTATAAGTCTTTCTCTTACACATAACCTTGGTATTTGTAGGAGTCCTTCTCACACTTTGGTTTTGAGAGTGCATGCTAGTGAATGAATGAAGAAGAGTAGGGTGAAGTTTTTATGTGCACGTCTTTAAGCATGCCTTTTTGTATAGATGTATGCATTATTTGCTCTTTTAAACTTAGCTCTTAAGCCTTTAGAAGCCTTTCCTTTGCCCTTAGGCATAGGTGACCTAGTGTTAGGAGCACTTTTCTTCCTAACAACCTCAATACTAGAAGTTTGAGGTGTAGATGCTCTAATGAATGTAGGAGTAGAAGATGTAGATGAGTAAGCTTCATTAAAGCCTAAACCATGTGTCACTAAGGGTGGTCTTTGAGATACAATGAAAGTATCCAAAGCTTCTTTCCCTTTGTGAAATCTTGAGATGGAATTCCTAAGCTCAATAACTTCACCTTTTAGAGAATCATTTTCTATTTCAAGGAATCAAAAAAGGATGAAGATTTAAAAGATTTTTTAAGGATTATTTAAGTTTTTCATTAAAAGACCTCGAGTCACATACAATATCATTTAAGTTTTTAAATTCATCCTTAAGTTTTGAACACTTTTTCTTGTAAGTTTTCATTTGAGTTTTGTATTTTTCACATCTCAAGATTAGAGCTTCAATAAGCTTATTGTCCATATAATCTAAGTCCTTATAATCAAGACAATAATGTGAAGAAGTACTTACCTCATTAGAGGAGTCCTCTTTAGACATGAAGCATAGGTTGGAAACTTGTTCATCATCTTCTTACTCACCTGAGCTACCATCCTATGTAGCCTTGAAACTCTTCTTCTTCTCCTTGTCCCATTTTTTCTTCTTCTTGAGCTTGGGACATTCAAATTTGATGTGACCATGCTTTTTATATTCATAACAAGTCACTTCATTCTTCTTGTCTTTAAAGTTAGGAGATGCTCTTTTGAAGTTCCTCCTATATTTCCTTCTCTTTATGAGCTCCTTGGTCCTCCTTAAGAGTATGGCTAGTTCTTCTTCCTCCTTCTCACTCTCATCACTATCGCTAGAGATAACTTTAACCTCTTTATTTTTATTTAAGGATTTGAGAGCAAAAGTCTTCTTTTTAACTTTTTCATTTTTATCTTTTTGCCCTCTCATTCTCTTCATCTCCTCATCCTTCTTCAAGGCCAGCTTATGAGTGAGTAGCCTGCAATAAGGACATTTGTTTGCAATCTATGGATTTCATTATTGTATGCTACAAAATCTAGTACCCAATTTTTCAAAAGAAGACATTTGAGAATTTTTGTGTTTACCTCATGGTTGGTAAGAATTCTTCCAAACTTCTTCATGTTTATGACAATGGAGAGGAGTCTATTTGTCACGTGGGTGATGCTTCCATTATTTTTCATCATAAAGAGCTCTCATTCCATCATATACATTTCCAATCTAGTTTATTTCACAAGTATGGTGTAACATCCTCAACTCAAATCATATGAATTTTAATTATGTTATATTTGAATATATGCATCACATGACATAAAGCATGACAATAACACTTAAATTGTTGCATTTGAATATGAATATGATATTTGCATAGTGGCACGACAAATTGTTATATGTTATGTGTGTGTGTGTTATAATATTGAATTAATGCCATTTTAGAGCTTATTTAAAAGTATAAGGAGCATATATGGATTAGAAGATGGATGGAGGTGATGAAAGAGTTAAGAAGAGGGACTAAAAGAGGAATATTGAACTTTCAACCGATGGTAGTGAGACACTATGATTTTTTCTTATTAAGGTAAGTATAAAAATTAATTTTTTCATCTTTTAGGATCAGATTGGAGAGCTCAAAATGTGAGCAAGTGCAGAAAATAGAAAGAAAGAAAGAAGAAAGAAAGGAGGAGGAGGAAGAAGAAAAAAAAAGAAGAATAAGGAGAGGGAGAAGAGTGAGCTAGATTGAAGGAAACCTTAAGCTTTTTCTAGTTTTGGCAAAAGAGGTTAGTGATTTTATCTTCTTCCAACATGAAATTCTTCCCTCATCGCATAGTAAGAATTATTGAGTACTTAAGGTGGAGCTCATATATGGAGTTTGTAGCTTAAGAAAAATAGAGCTAATTGTGCTGATTTTATTGTTAGACCAACTTGTTGTAACCATGATTTCATAGCATTAGAAGAGGAATTAGAGAAAGTCTAAACCATAAAATTTGTAGCTTTGTGCCCTATCTAAAAGCATGTAAAATATTTGTGCTTAATTTGGTGTATGTGTGAAGAGCTATGGGTCCTTAATTAGGGTTGGTTCATAACCAAAAAAAATCTCCTCAGTCTTTATGTTTTAATATATTTTGATGATCTTATGTGTTGATTTAGATAAAGTGCAAAACATAAAATTTGTAGAGTTATATACCCTCTAAAAACCTGAAAAAAAATTTTCTTAATTTTTTTTATGGAAAGAGATAAGACTCATTGATTGTGACTAACCCTGAACTTGATGAAACCTCATCAGTCTTTTAATTTTGTTTTCTAAGAATTTGATGGACATAGAATGGGAATTTGGTAATATTCTAAACTAGAAAGTTGTATATTTATGTTTGATATACATGCTTGTAAATTATTTTTTCCAAATTGATCATGATTGATGAGATATTGCCCCTTCATCATGACTGATTGTCAACATGTTAAAAACATGCTCATCCTGAGATTGGTCATTTGTTTTGGTGATTTTATAGGCTGCATATATAATGAGTAAAACATGAAAAATGTTCCTTTATGTGTTTTGTAACTTCTGGTAAATCACTTTTGTAATTAGATATGTAATATTTGAGATGTAATTAGGAATGTAAAACCTACTCAGACTGAGATCACATTGAAACAGGGCAAATTTATAAAATTGACATAAATTATGTATTGCATATTTTGGATTGAATTTTGGATATGTTGTACCCATATATGTCTTGTTTAATTGAAAAAAATAATCAGGTCATTTTGATTTGTGAGTGAAAAGTAATCATAGACACAACCTATCAAGTTCATGATATTTTACTAGATCATATTTGCATAACAAGATGAAAATCTTACTTTATCATCATGGATTGATTTGGTGTATTGAAATAGGTCCTCGAGGCATTAAAGATAATATTGGGAATAAGTCGGGACCATCCATGGTTTAATAGCTTGAAGGAGGAGGTAAGTAAATAACTAATGGTACTAAATGTGTGATTGGTTAAATGCCATGAACATATACTCAATGGAATGAAATGTTATTTAATGAGATGATATTGATGAATAAATTGATGACAAGATTGTTATACTCTTGAATTATTTATTTTTATGAGACGTTAAGAAATTATGACTTGGGAAAGGAAGTATGTTGTGATATGAGCTGTCAAAGTTTTGGGTGTTGTTATTAATCATTATATTGCTGGAATTTTATTAGACTTATAATTGATTTGTTCAAAGACTAATACTTGATGTTATTGAGCAACCAACAATATTCATAGCCTGTGTGCCAATTATATATGATAGCTTATGTGGCAACCAAATATGGTAGCCTGTGTGGCAAATAGTTTGTATGGCAATAACATTCAATAACTTGTGTGACAAAAGTATTTATAGCAGCCTGTGTGGCATTAAATAGTAAAAACTCTTTATTTCGTGCATGGATATGATGATGAGTTATTTATATTTAAATGTTTATTATGTTATTTGGGATTGAAGTATCATTATGTGTTTATTTACTGAGTATGCAAGCTCACTCCTTTACATTAAATTTTTTTTCAGGAACAATAAACTAAAAATCACATCCAGTTTACATTTAGAAGTTGTTGCCTAGTAGTCTGGTAGAGGTTAGCCAGTATGCAATCTATTAGTATTTTAGTTTATTTAGCCATGTATACTTTATTGTAAATAGTTACTATGTTGTGAAACAAGATACATAGTGTAAAAAATAATTGAAAGAAGGTCTTTTAATGACAATGGATGGAATGAAAGAATTTTAATGATATTGTGTCACCTTAGTATTCCATGTTTTATGAATGAGTTATTGCATCTACTTTACGAATGATTAGTAGATGATACATCACATGTAGTGCCTTCGTGATAGTTCTCCAATGCCTTTCATATCCCATGGGTGATTAGGCAATGTTTCACTTTACTAATCTCCTCTCTTAATAAGAAGTAAGAAGAAGGGTCATTGTCCTCTTGTTCTTCCCATTTGACTTTCTATGTGCTTCCACCCATTCTTCCCTTGGAATTAGTTCTTCACTACCATTTACCTCTTTAGTTAGAGGCTTCCATTCCTTTGCTACAATGTCCCACAAATCCACCACATCACTATCCAAATAGATCTTTATTGTATACTCCCAATGAGTATAGTTAGTTCCATTAAAGTAAAGCTTGAGGTGAGTGCAAATTCCTTCTTATGCCATGATCTTTTCTTACTCAATTATGGCTTTATTTGAGACGAAGCTTTGATACCACTTGTTGGCCCTTGTGTACTAAGAAAGGGGGCTGAATTGGTGAAAAATTTTAAATTTTAGAGGGAAAGGTTTGTTAACCAAGAAATAGAAGAAATAAAAGAATAATAGAACATACTAAGTTTTACAGTGGTTCAGGTATTAACTAACCCTACATCCACTCCCCATTTCTTCCAATTAAGTGTTTCACTAATCTCCAATGGTGTTTTAAAGCTAACACATAACTTTACAACTTTTGTTTTAACAAAGGCTCATATACAACTTCACTAGTGTTTCACAAGGTTAACACTCAACCTAAACAAAAGTTTTACAATTAAAGGTAACTCTCAAACCCAAATCCAATGGTGTTTAATGCTCACATAAAATAACCACTATTCAGAAAAAAAAAAAGGAAATTGAATGCTTAAAGGTTGAGAAATAAATTTGCATGAGTTTGTTATAATGAATGTTATTATCTTACATTTAAGCCTATTTTGTGATGTATTTATAGGCTAAAACCAGCAAAAAGATGTTACAAAATAAACTATGTCTAAATCTCCAAGTTATGCTCGGCAGATTTTGCATTTAATACTTATTAAATGAAATTTATGGTCGAGATTGTGTAATCGTGATCATGAGGTTCATATAACACTGAATTTTGCTCAATTCATGGTGGAGAACCCCTTTTGTATCAACGACGAGTCCACGTGGCATAATACTTTTGGTTCTTCAAGAAAAAGTGATTACGTCCCTTGAGCAATAGTGAAAGTCACAGGCTCTATTTTTCCTTTTTAGACGTGATGTTCACTAGGAAATCATCTGCCCAAATGGAGATGTTGTTTCACTAAAATTGCGGTCATTGCTAGTATTTTGCTACCATAAATTTTGATGTTCTGATGATTCTTTAGGACACCTAGCATAATATGGTTGAAGATTTGATTCCCTCCAAGTGAATACAAAAGTCATGGTCGCGACTTTAGACGCAACATACACTACTAAATCGTCTGTCAAAAATTTATCGAACTCTTCTACAGGATAGTGGTTGCAAACTTCTGCTTTATGACCATGAATCAATATGCAAATTTAAATCTTTGAGATTGAGGCTTCCAATCAAATTCCAAATCGATCATAGCTAAATATTTCTAAGATCAACACTTAAAAATAACATTAGAATCTTTTAATCTATATTGTTGAGATCAAAATACAGTCTTGACTTAGGTTTGAATGGCCTAGTCCAATGCAAACTTTAGCTCCTTATGTGCTTTTAATAGTTTTATAATTTCAATTTTGACTGTGCAATAAAAAAAGGTGCAACAGTAATAAGAAATAAAAGTTTGAGGACTCAATATTCATCAATAGAGGAAGAGAGGCTTAATAGTAGATTTGATAAAAGTTCAAGGTCTACTGATGTACATTGGCCATATAATTGAGCTCTTAAAATTTTTATATTTATGTTAATAAGTCTTTGAACTATCATTTGTATATATTGAGCCTTTAAAATTTTATTTTTTTACATATTATTGAGAGTTCTTTATAGTCTAAAGGCTTAATATATATAAATAATAGTTTAGGAACTTAATAAAATAAGCACAAAAGGTTTGTGGCTAAAATACACACACATAATGATTAGACATATATATATATATATATATATATATATAATTTATATGGTGATATTAATAGAAATCATTGTGTCACCTACATCGTGATTGAGTTGGGTTTACTACCAATTTACAGCCTTAGAAATTCAGGTGCCTAAGAAGACCAAAATATCGTTATCATCATCATCATTATTTTTAGACAGAAAATATATATTAGCCCTTGAGCTTATTATTTTTATATTAATAAGCTCCTAAACTATTATTTATATATGTTGAGTTTTTAGACTATAAAAATGCCTTTAATAATATAAACATAAAAGTTTAATGGCTTAATGTATAAAAAAATAATAATTTAAAGGCTTATTAACAAAAAAAACAAAACAAAACATTCAGGTAAAATATATATTTTGCCTTGTTGTGGATGAGTTATGCAATGCCAGTTTGCCACCAAACTTTTGAATTATGAGATCTCTATTGTAGTCGTTATCCCATTGTTGTTTGATACCTAACAAGAGAGCAAGTTGTCCATCCTAGTTCATGGGTTGTCACTCCATCTTAATTTAGGGCCTAATGGTGTTGACCCTAACCCATATTAAAAATACTTGACATTTACTTTATATACATAATGATAATTGATATATTATAAATGTATTAATATCAATATTAAATTTGATATTATTCACTTATAAATAAAAAATAACTATTTTTGTCATATCTTTTATGAATAATTTGTATTAGAGATTCAGTTGTTTCTCTATATATATGTGTGTGTGTGTGTGTGTGTGTGTGTGTGTGTGTGTGTGTGTGTGTTGGATTAGGTTGTTCAAACCTAAGTCAAGACTCTCTTTTGATCTTGACAATATAGATTGAAAGGTTCTAATATCAATCTCAAATGTTGATCTTACAAATATTAAGTTAGAATCTCATTGGAAGCTGAATAGAAGTGATTAGAAGCAAAAAAACTCAAAGTATGAAAACCTACCTCTGAAAGTCTCCACTGTGAATTTTGGTAGAGAACACGAATTTTGAAAACTACTGTTGAGATTCAAAAGTCACAACCATGAATTTTAGTAGAGACCAAGACTTGTAGAAAAATAAGAAAGCCAAAACTCTAGTTTGATTCATGGTAATCGGTAGAGACCGCAACCTTAATAGAGACCATGAATTTTAGTTGTGATCACTACTTTTGAGATATGTTAGAAAATTCAACGGCTAGTTTTTGAAAGGACCAATGTGAAACTGCCACATGTCACTAGCCATTAAACATAATTTGAATTAGAGATCGTAAATTTTTGTCTCGACTATGAATTTCATCTAACAAGCATTAAATGCAAGATTTATCTAGCATACTTTGGAGATTTTGGTATAGTTTGATTTGTAACATCTCTTTGGTGATTGTAGCTTATAAATACACCATCATGTGGACTTGAATGTAAGAGAATAACCATAAATTGTTTCAAAACTATTGCAAAGTTATTTCTTATAAGTTTAATTATATTTCTTTATACATAGTTTGGTATGAACTTTAAACACCTTGGGTTTAGATTTGAGAGTGAGCCTCTACATAGAAAACTCTTGTTTGAGTTTTAGAGTGAGCCTTAGAAAACTCTTGTATAGGTTTGAGTGTTAGCCTTGGTAAAACAATTGTGTAAGGTTTGAGAATGAGTCTTGGGAAATCACTTGTAAGTTTTGGCATGAGCCTAAACACTAAGTTGAGTCTGAGCTTATAAAACACTAGTGATTTAGTGAAATACCAAATTGGTAAATTGTGAAATAGATGTAGGGTTAGTTAATACACAAACCACTATAAATCTCTTATCTTTATTCTTCATATACTCTTTCTCTAATCTTTTAATTTTGTATGCTTCCTCCAAAATTCAAATTTCCCACCAATTCAACCCCCTTCTTGATGCATAAAAGCCAATAATTGGTATTAAAGCTAAGTCTCAATTTAAGCCTTAATTGTGTGAGAAAAGATCAATGGCACAATAAGGAATCCACTGTCACCTTAATTCCTACTTTGATGGCAATGATTATACTCTTTGGAAGCATAAAATGAAGATTTATCTTGATAGAGATCTCATCAACTTATAGGATTATGTATCTGAAGAGTGGAAGCCTTCAACAAAGATGGTTGAAGGAGTAGAGGTGGCAATTGCAAGAGAAGAATGAAGTAAAGCACATAGGAAGGCAAATGGGAAGAACAAGAGGGAAATGACTATTCTTCTAAGGTCCATGTCAAGAGAAGAAATTGAGAGAGTCCAATATTACCAAACTACATATGCTATATGGAAAGCACTAGAAAACTATCATGAGGGTACAACTCTTGTGAAATCAAATAGGTTGGAGATATATGTGATAGAGTGGGAGCTCTTCATAATGAAAGACAATGAAAACATCATCAACATGACAAATATAATCCTCTATATTATCATAAATATGAAGAAGTTTAAAAGAATTTTTACAAACTATGAGGTAAATACTAAATCCTTAAATTTATTCCATTAGATAAATTTGGTGCAATAGTATAAAGCATTGAAGAGTCCAATCTAGAGATTAGGAAGGTGCCAACTAATGCTCTCATTGGCAAGGTTCTCACTTATGAGATGGCTCTCAAGAAGGATGGAGAGATGAAGAAGTTAAGAGGATAAAGAGATAAAGAGGAGAACAAAGAGCTTTTAAAGCTTAAGAAAATGATTCAAGCTTAAGTGACTCAAATCAAAGTGACAAAGAAGAAGAAGAGCTTGCCAAGATATTAAAAAGGACGAAGGAGTTGATGGAAAGGAGAAGAGAAAGAAGAATCCAAAAAAGTCATCTTCCTATTACCATAAGGAAAAAAAAAAAAGAAGAGCTTTAAAACTACTTGGGATAATAATTCAAGTGATGAAGAAGTTGCAAACTTTTATTTCATGGCTCAACAGGACTTCTCCAATGAGGTACGTACTTCTCTACACTCTTGTGATGAGTATGATGCATTTGATTATGTGAATGATGAGCTTTTTAAAGCTTTAACTTTAAAATGTGAGAAATATAAATAAAAAATGAAAGTTTATAAGATAAGTGTTCAAAACTTAAGGATGAATTTAAATGTTTAAATGATCTTATATGTGACTTGAGGACTTTTAATGTGGAACTCAAAAAATCCTTAGAAAATCTTTCTAAATATCCATCCTCTCTTGATTCTCTAAGAAAAGAAAATGACATTTAAAATGAGAAGTTATTGAGCTTAGGAATTCTATCTCAAGATTTCATAAAGGAAAAGAAGCTTTGGATAGTCTTATTGCATCTCAAAGACCACCCTTAGTAAGACATTGTTTAGGTTTTAATGGAGATTTTACATCTATATCTTCTCCTCCTACATTTATTAGAGCATCTACAGCACAAACTTCTAATATTGAGGTTGTTAGTAAGAAAAGTGCTCCTAGCACTAAGCTACTTATGCCTAAGGGTAAAGGAAAGCCTTCTCAAGGCTCCAAAGCTAAGACTAAAAGAGCCAAATATGCATACATATACACAAAAAGGCATGCTCAAACACATACATACATAAAAATGTCTTTTTTACTCCTCACTCATATACTTATATACATTCACAAAACCAAAATGTGAGAAGGTCTCCTACTCATAACAAGGTTGCTCATAGGAGAAAGACTTACAAGTCTAAACTCTAATGCCATTATTGCATAAGATATGGGCACATCATTGTCTTTTGCCATATTAGGAAGGCACATCTCAAATTGGAGGACCCTTCCAAGACTAACCCATAAGGACCCAAATATGTTTAGGTACAAAAGCAAAGTGTTTGATATTATAAGATGAGAACTCCTTCACCAAATTCTCATCATGGAAAAATATAAAGGTGAAAGGAGATTTCTAATGAAGAAGTGATAAAGTTTCAGATGGTTATTTAGTATCAAGCAATTGATACTAAACTTGTAATGTAGTCTCTTACCTCCTACGTTTTTAAGTTGATATATTTATGCTTTTGTCTGGGGGAAGTTGTTATGCATTTTATTGCTTGATATATCTATGTGTTGACATGTTTGATTTGATGTGATTGATTGTGTGATGAGTTGAATCAATTCATTTTGCATTTGAGATTTTTTTTTTATTTCAAATGTATAAATCAATCATCAAAATATCATATACTCTATATTAGGGTCATATACAAAAATTCTTAAATTCTTGGCCCTAGTTTGTGTGATTAAACATCTTCATATGTTTGAATTATTTTGCATTTATGTTTTTTTATGAAATTTGCATGCAGTTTATGTTTCATCCATTTATCTTCTTATGTGACAAATTGTGATCAACTGTACAAATTGCTTGTGTTTGCTATTATTATCTAAATTTGTGCAATTGACAAGTTTGTTGACATTCCCTCTCATATTCCTCATTCTATCTCTTATTCCTTCCTATTTCATCTCTTTTTTTATCTTGACAAAGGGGGAGAGATTGACTAAATATACAAGGGGGGAACATACAAAAAGGGGAGAGAAAATTGAACTATATTTGTAATAATCTAAGACAATGATCATATTAGAATAATTAAGGGGGAGTGTGGATTGATAGGAGCAGTTTCATATCTATGATTTGAATCACTTCACAATTATTCACTTTTGAGCATGCATAATTGATTAATTATCCTTTGCATATTCAATCTACATTGTCAAAATCAAAAAGAGGAAGATTGTTGGACTAGGTTATTCAAACCTAAATCAAATCTCTCTTTTGACCTTGACAATATAGATTGAACAGTTCTAATATCAATCTTAAGTGTTGATCTTGCATATATTAAATTAGAATCTCATTGAAAATTAAAGTAAAAAACTCAAAATGTGAAAAGTCTACCTTTGAAAGTCTCGTCCTCGAATTTTGGTAAAGACCACGACCTACAGAAAAATAAGAAAGCCAAAACTCTAGTTGATTTGCAGTAGGTATAATGGCTTGGTAATGATGACAACCTTAGTAGAGACAGTGAATTTTAGTAGTAATCGCATCTTTTGATATTTGTTAAAAAGATCCAATGGCTAGTTTTTGAAAGGATCAATATCAAACTGTCATGTCTCACTAGCCATTAGATACAAACCAAAATAAAGACCGTGAATTTGTGTCTCAACCATGAATTTCATCTGACAAGCACTAAATATAGGATTTGTCTAGCATACTTTCGAGATTTGAGCATAGTTTTATTTGTAACGTCTCTTTGGTGATTATAGCCTATAAATACACCACCAAATGGACTTGAATGCAAGAGCATAACCATTGATTATGCCAAAACTATTGGAAAGTTAATCCTCACAACTTTAACTTTTTATTTCTTTGTACATAGTTTGGTATGAGCTTTAAACACCTTAAGTTTGCATTTAAGAGAGAGCCTTTACATAGAAAACTTGTGTTTGGGTTTTAAAGTGAGCCTTAGTTGTATAGGTTTGAATGTTAGCCTTGGTAAAACACTTGTGTAAACTTTAAGTGTGAGCTTTGGGAAAACACTTGTAAGGTTTGGTTTGAGCCTAAACATTAAGTTGAGTGTGAGCTTGTAAAATACTAGTGATTTAGTGAAACACCTTATTGGTGAATTATGGAGTGGATGTAAGATTAGTTAATACTCAAACCCCTATAAATCTCTTATCTTTTTGCTTTTACTCTTTCTCTAATCTTTTAATAGTGTGTTTTTTCTCCAAAATTCAAATTTTTTGCCAATTTGAACCCCCTTCTTGGTGCACAACGACCAACAATATGTGTGTTAAAATTTCATAGCATACTAGAAGGACCAATCTTAAAAAATCTCATTTATTTGAAAAGTAATTTAAAATTTAAAATTTAAAATTTTTTAAAAATTATTTTTACTTAATAATTAAATAACTTAATAAAATATATTTCTAAATAGTAATTATTACAAAACAATAATCCTAGTAATGTCAAATAGTAATTGACATGCCAAAACATAGCCATTTAAATATCTACTTATATTTTTAATAGACTAAAGACCAATTTAACCTCTAAAAAGTTTTTCTAGATCCAATCAGGCTTTTTTTTTTTTTGGCCTTTTAGCCCTAACTTTATTGATAATTAGATTGATTGAACCATAGTTTTACTTATTAGCAATGTGTGAATGACAAACAGACAACAAAGAAACCCAAATTTATTTATGGTAATAACATAAGCTGGAATTTTTTCCCTAATTCTCAAAATGACCTCAATTTCTCCACTTAACGGAAGAAAACCAAATGGTATTGTAAGGCATCATTATTTTCCTTTACCTACTTGAACTAAACTGAATGATATTTCTATTGTTATATTTTTCTCTTAACAAGGTGTTGTTGCATGTCATGAGAAGAGAAGAATTAGTGTCTAATAAGCTTGCTATTATAATAGTCTTCAATTTGGTAAGTTATCCTTAATATAATAGTGTAAAAGGTTTGGTGGATTATGCTGCTATCATTATTTATTTAATTAAATAAAGGTCACCATGATGTTAAAACAAACCTCATTTTAATGTTAATAGGGTGGTAGATGCATTGGCATTTGATGTAAATATAGAATAATAAAGGGTATTCAAGGGTGAACAATTCCATGGTATATAAGAATTGATGATGTGGTCCATAAGCATAACATGATGAAGTGGTCCATTTCGTATATTTTTGTTTTATCTTATTTTATTATATATTTTATAATTATCTCCAAAATAATGTTGTTCCAACTTTATCTTCAATTTCAAATAATTAATTGAATGTTATTTGTGCTGTTGGTTGATGGAAAATTATAGATTATATTATATTATGGATGAAAAAGGTGTGAACATTAGGATATTTCACAAGGGTACCTTTATTAGGGATCTTGTGTTGAGATACGTAGGTGGTGGCATGGAAGTGTTTGAAAATTTTGAAACAAATGGGCTGCACTATGCTAAAATTGTTAAAATGATTGATAAAGTTAGATATATGGGTAAGTAATACATATATTTGTTACTTAATAGGAAAACAATAAAAGATGAAGATCTCATCGTGATGTTGATGATAGTATTATCCATTAGATTCCAAAGGTGATTGAGGATGATGATAATGTTCACTTATATTTAGAACATGAATTAGATAACCTAAACGAGATTGGACCAATATAAATGTTAGGCAACACTCCATCAAATATGATCAATTATGGTGGAAATGGAGAAGTAGTACGTAGGGAAGGCCTTGGAAGGCTAAGTGTAGAAGGGCCAAGGGTGAGTAATGCTCTTTGATTATTATAAACATTGTTATGGCGAATGAGGATAAGTATGCTAAAATTGAATTAGATGTCAAGTGTGACTTTGAGATAGGTCGTAAGAACTTAACACAAGCTAGGAAAAATGTTAAAAGATATGTAACAAAGAAGAATAAGGCCAATATGAATTTGGATGAAGATGATAATGAGATTGAGCAGGAAAATGATAATGAAGATGTGGATGAAGTAGAAAATATAGATAAAGAAGACTTTCCTATGCAAGAATTAGTTGTTTAGGAGGGAGTAGTGGTGTTTAAGGTTTCTAGCGACAAAATAGGTGTTTTTGATGGTGTAGTTGGATAAAGGTATGATAGTGATGACCTAAAAGTATTTGAGGTTGAGTTTGGGGATGGTGAGCCTAGTAGTTTTAGGATCAAGAAATCTAACAAGATCTTGTATGATCCCAATTGCACTCTACCATCATTTTTTTGGGTATGGTGTTTCAGAATGCTATACAATTTAGCAAAGCTTATACCAAATTTGCAGTCTATAGAGGGGTGAAGATTAAACTCATAAAGAATGAGAATTTTAGGTCTAAAGCATGTTGTACATTTAAAGACTATCCATAGTCTATATTTGCTAGTCTTGAAAAAAGTTGGGTGATTTCAAGATTAAAAAAAAAAAAACCTACATCCAAAGCATAAGTGTTTTAGAATTTTTAAGAATAAAATGATTAGTAATAAGTTTTTGATAGATTGGTTTAAGGATAATGTCAAATCTCAACCTAATATGAAAGCTTAAGATAAGATCGTAGATCATTATAAAATATTAATAGTTTACCAACAAAAATTTTTGTAGGTCAATAGATAGATTCTATAAGCAAATATTGTTTACCTATGGATTACCTACAGATTTAATCCATAGGCAATAATGTAGTAGGTAAACTATATCTACTAATTACCTTCGATTTTACCTACAAAAATTTTCATTAGTAAATGAAAAATTTTATAGATAAATAAAACAAAAAAAAAGTCATTATTTTCATCCATAGTTTTTTACAAAATGAAATTTCCATAAGTAATTCCAAAGGTAAAATAGTGAAAAATATTTACAAATGAAATTTTTTATAGGTAAATATTTGCATATAAAATATTTTATAGGTAAATTTATTGATAAATTGCTACCTGCTGAATTTTCTAAAGTTAGATATGATATAAATTTATCTATGAAATTAATTGTAGGTAAATTTGTTCGTTATTATTTTCCAATCCACAAGTAATCTATAGGTAATGCATAAATTTTTATTTGTTACTACAATTTACATATTTACAAATGATAGAATTGAATAACTTCACATCATATATATATATGCACACACACACACACACACACCCCATTACAAAACCACTGTTTATATGTTCTAATGTTTCATAATAAATAGAAATTATATCACTAATGATTTGCAGAGTGACGAGGTGACGAATGCGGTTGGGAGGGCTTATCACCAGATAGGGGCTATCGAGAACTAGTCCGAGTGCATTGAATAAGCACCTAAATCTGCTCCTGCATCTGCACTGTGCATTCTTAGATAGTGTTGGGTAAAGCGAAATTATATTGAAACCATTCAATGTAGGAAGCCAACATGAGCTTTTAATCTCAATGGTTTAGCCGTCATCAACTTGCCAATAGGTACGTCTCTCCAGTAGCCATTTTACACATATTATGTTGTGCCAAGTGTAACTAGCATTAAGGATGAGGATAAAACTTGGCCTTGAAAACTAGGCTAACAAAGAAGCTGTATTTGATGCTAAGTGCCATAGCTATTTGGCTAACATGCCATGTTAAAGATATTAGTGTCCCTAAACCGAAGTCCACCTTCCTTCTTCGAGACTGTCATCCACCTCCAATTACCCTTGGAAATATGCCTTTTTATCATCTGAGTGCCCCTACTGGAACTTGATAGTCATAGACTGAATACATGTACATATGTCTTTCCGAATTAAGAAATAAGATATCGTATATATTGGAATCTTATAATAATCACTTTAGTAAATGTTTCTTTGCCTGCTTTTAAAAGAGGCCTCTTCTGCTACCCTTTGAGTCTCATTGCTATCAGATCAAGCAATTCATTAAAAATTAATTTCTTTGATCTACCCACTATTGTTGGCAATCCTAAAAACTTGTCATACTCTTTTTGCCCTTCTTGTCATCTATTTTACTTAAATCTTTAGATTTAGTTACATGACTGGGAATTATGCCTCCTAAAAATAAGGCCACGGTTAGGGATAAGGTAAAAGCAACTGTCACTATAGAGTGTTAGATTGTGGTTGAGAAACCAGTTTTGCTAGTTGTATGATCTCAATTGATTGGAGCCTTTTCTCAACTTATTCTGTTGGCCTAAGGCACCAAGAAGGGGGGTTGAATTGGTGTTTAATTAAAATTAAAAAGGAAGGTTAATGTGTTTAGGAAGTGAAGAAAGAAATGAGAAGAATTAACACAAAATTTATAGTAATTCGGGTGTTAATGAACCCTACGTCCACTCCCCAATTCTACACAATTAAGTATTTCACTCAACTAAAGTGGTGTTTTCAAGCTCACACCAAACTTATACACCTTATGTTTATGGCTCACACAAAAACCCTTACAACTTGTGTTTTCTAGGCTCACACAAAAAAACCTCTTACAAGTGTTTTTAGGCTCACACTTCAACCTCTTACAAGAGTTTTAGAATATAGGCTAACTCTCAACCTACTTACAATAGTGTTTATTACTCACACCAAACAATCAATAACACATTAAAGAATAGTAAAAGAATGAGTAGCAAATTGGCAAGAGTTTGGTTACAATCAATTGAATTTTCATGCATTGACATCTATTTGGCAGAGTATTTATAGCCCACATCCACCAAAGAGACGTTACTTTAAAACTATCCCAAAATCTCTAAGTTATGCTCAAATTTTGCATTAAATACTTGTCAAGTAGAATTTATGGTGGTTACTAGCAATTCGAGGTTGTAAATTTTTAATTTGCATTGAGGAGCCAAAAATTGCGGCATAGAACCATGTTTTTTGTCTAACGGCTAGTCCACTTGTCATTCTTCCAATGGTTGTTCAAGAAATGTAGTCGTGTTTTAGTAACTTCTTAAAAGTCACGGTCGCAAATTTTCTTTGTCTTAGACATCACTGAAATCGCAAATTCCTTTGTTTGAGGAGAAAATTACAACTTCTTGAGTCGTGATCTCGATTAGCAATTCGCCCTCACGATTTTTGATATCCAATGGTTACCTTAGACACTTGGCGTGCTATGGTTGTGGCTTTGGTTTCCTCCTTTATCAATATGAAATTCGCGATTGTGACATAGGACGCAATAGCCATTGTGAATTCTTCTGTGACTCAAGCTCATTTCTTTCGGCTAAGTCACGACTACGAATTTGCCTATGAATTCCTCTGGCCTAGCTCCTTTCATCCCTATAACTTATTTGCAATCGCGATTTAAGGGATACACATCGCAAATTTGGATGACCTTCATAAAGTTAGAGAGTTTGATTTCCATCTAACTTCCAATTGAAAAACTATCTTATAAACTGCAAAAAAATGTTTAATGAAAACATTAGAACTGATCAAGATCAAAAGAGGTTTATGACTTAGGCTTTACCAACCTAGTCTAACAATCTCCTCCTTTTTTATTTTGACAACTTAAATTGATCTCAAGGAAAATCAAATGCATGAATTGTGAAGTTGGAATGCTCAACGATGAAATGATAAAAAAAAATTCTAAGTACTCTAAGTTTGAAAAAAAAATGCTCCCCCTCAACTTATGCTTTTCTGCTTTACTTATTTTCTCTCCATATACTTCACTCTTCCCCTTTAGCAAGATCAAAAAGAGGGTAAATATGGAAGAGTATATGAAATGCATAAAGATGAGGTCAAGTGATCATAAAGAGCAAATAATAACTGACATAATCATAAGAATTGCAATCACATATAAAAAATTACAAGTACATAGCATATGAGACAAAGAATTGCAAATCAAACACTTTTATTTATTTATAAACTGTGGGATCAATAGTGTTTACATCAAGAAAATTTCAAAATAGAACATAGAAAGAAAAACAAAAATCTTAAAGACAATCTAAAAGATAGGAGAACTATCATCATCTTCAGAATCATCTTGTTCTTCATTATCACCTCCTCCCTCATCTTCATCACCATATTCAATCTCTTCATCATCATCCTCTTTTGGTATGTCCTCCCAATCCTCAAAGTCTAGAAGATGGCAGGGAGGGGCACTGATTTTCTCTTGTAAATCCACCAAGTCACTGTGTAGGTGGGAAAGGAGGAGAAATCTTCTCTTGAGCATCCTCATCTCCTTGTCCAATTTTTTGGTTGATGGTGGCAAAAGAGATTTTGGACTTAGGTTTTGGTTGAGGGGGTGGGGCTGTTTGTTCTCCTTCTTCAATGACAAGCTTTTTTCTTTTGAAGGCTTAAGATTTTTCCAACCTTTTTGCTCTAAAAGCACTAAGAGTATAAGCATAAGAATCAGAGTGAATAACTTTGGCATTGATGAGGTAAGTGAGGTCCAAAAAGTTTTGAGAGGGAATAAGCTTTTTAATGAGGAATTTTTTATTTTCCTCATTAAGAGCACCAACATATCTATAGATGGCAGTAACATGAGAAGGGAGAAAAATCTGATTCTTGGGTTTGGTGCTCATGTGAATCAGTTGATCCACAAGATATCGGTTAGTTTGTATAGGCTTAGTTTTTACAAGGCAAAAAAGGAAAGCAAGATCCTTTTGGGACACTTTTTCATTATCATCCCCTCTCACATTAACAAAAAAGGTGATGATACGATGAAGTAGACAAAAAGGTAGGGTTCATATGTATTTGGCTAAGGAAGTTTTGGTGTCATGTTTGGTCTCAATGGAAATCTCAGACCAAAACTCATAATAGATAACATCAATAGCGAAAATGATGAATAAAATGTCATCTCCAACTTGAAGGTTGACAAGATTGGATAATTGTTCAAAAGTGATGAAAAAAAGGGTCTCTAAAAGCATGAAATACTAACTCATATTGGCCAACACGAGATTCGATTCTTCGACTTAGAGTCACGGTGCACATAAACTATCACACGATTTCTTCATATTCAAGCTCATCACGAAATATGAATTCGTTCCACCCCAGGTTAGAAAGAAATACATAAATTTCATCTTTGATTCCCAACAACTCAAACAGAAAGGTAGAAGGGATTTTATTTTGAAGGATGATCTTGGAGGCATTTGCCTTGTAGCGATCCTTCTATTCTTTTGTAATCTCTTTCATCTGGTTAGAGTTGGGGGTCCAAAAGGCTATACTATTACCTTTCTCTTTTCTGCACTTAAAGCTTTTCTTAGGGGCCATTTGAGAATTAAAGGAAGATTTGAAGATTTGAGAGTAAGAAAGAGGATGTATTGAGATAACTTATCAAGAGTGATTAAAATCATTGTTTGAGGGGTTTATTTAGGCCAAGAAAGAGTGTGTAAACGGCTAAAAATAGTCAGAAATGAATTAAATGAAGGAGTGTAATGGTTGACAATCAATCACTTAAATGTGTGGCAGTTACCCAAATTCTCGATCGCGATATGAAAGTTACGACTGCTATTTCTGAAAAATATGAGTAACGGACAAAAAATCCTCAAGAAACAACATGTTCACAGGTTAAAAGTTTTAAAATTTAAACAAATTCATAGTGGATATTGAAAGTCGGAATCGCGAATTGATCGTTGTCAGCCAAAAGATGAGTACCTATAATTCGCGATCGTGAATCATGGAACAATAACCACGAATTACAAGGCAAAAAGATAACTATGAAATTTTAAGACTTGACATCTAAAATTATGATCCACTTTGATATTTTGATGTTTAATTCATGTAAGTTGGCATTGAAAAACACAATTGCACATGAAATTAAGACATCTAAAGGAAATAAACAACACTTACATCACACAAGGCAATCATTCAATTATGGAATAATGCAACATGTAGAATGATCTAATTTTTTAACTTTAAAGAGCTTCTATCAAGCATTCCCAATTCTCTTTTAATGAAGTTCATCCTTTCTTCATTGAGAGGTTTAGTGAAAATGTCTGCAAGTTGATGATTTGTGTCCATAAACTCTAACACAACATCATTATTTTGGACATGATCTCTAAGAAAGTGATGCTTAATGTCTATATGTTTGCTCCTAGAATATTGGATGAGATTTTTTGAAAGATTAATTGCATTTGTGTTGTCACATTTGATGGGAATGTGATCAATAACTTTGCCATAATCTTTTAATTATTATTTCATCCAAAGGACTTGGGTGCAATAATAACCCGTAGCTACATACTTAGCTTTGGCAGTGGATATGACAACTAAAACTTGCTTTTTGGTAAACCAACAAACTAAACACTCTTTTATGAATTAGCAAGTTCCAAGTTCCAGAAGTGTTATTCCTACCTAAAAGACTACTAGCATAATCCGTATTCAAGTAACCTATAAGACTAAATGAAGAATCTCTAGGATATCATAACCCTAAATGCAATTTGCCATGCTAGTATTTGAAAATTCTTTTGATAACATTCAAATGTGATTCTTTGGGATGAGATTGAAATCTAGCACACATGCATACACTAAATATTATATCAAGTCTAGAAGTGGTAAGATAAAGTAGAGAACCGATCATACCTCAATATCTTTACTCATTAATCGTCTTACCTGATTCATCTTTGTCCAATTTGATGGTAGCACTCATTTGTGTTTTTGCTACTTTACATCCATCCACGCAAAATTTCTTGAGAATGTCCTTTGTGCATTTGGTTTGGTTGATGAAGTTCTGTTTCTTCATTTACTGATTTGTAGACCAGGGAAAAACTTGAGATCTCCTATCATGCTCATCTTAAATTCCCTAGTCATACACTTAACAAAATCCTCACATAGAGATTCATTAGTAAAACAAAAAATGATATCATCAACATAAATTTGTACTATTAGTGTATCATGATTATGCCTTTTTATAAGCAATGTTGTGTCAACCTTCCCCTTTCCAAAATCATTTTTCAAAAGAAAAGAACTAAGCCTTTCATACCAAGCTTTTGGAGCTTGTTTCAAATCATATAAGGCTTTATTCAGTTTAAAAATATAATTTGGAAAACTATGAGATTCAAAACCAATAGATTGTTCAACATACACTTCTTCCTCAATGCCACCATTTAGGAAAGCACTCTTGACATCTATTTGAAAAGGTTTAAAATTCATATGACATGCATAAGCCAAAAGAATCCTAATGGCCTCTAACCTTGCTACGGGGGCATATGTTTCATCATAATCTATGTCTTCCTCTTAGTTGTAACCTTTTACAACCAATCTAGCCTTATTCCTAGTGATGAATCCTTGCTCATCCAACCTGTACCTAAACACTCATTTGCAACCTACAATTGGGTGTTCCTTAGGCCTAGGAACAAGTTCCCATACGTTGTTTCTCTCAAATTGATTGAGTTTCTCTTGCATAGCAATCATCCAACTCTCATCATCAAAAGCCTCATAATAGATTTTGGCTTAAATTAAGAAACAAAGGCAAGATTATTATCTAAAATGTTAAGTTGAGATCTAATACTTACACCCTTTGAAGTATATCACCAATGATTAAATCTTTGGGGTGATGCTTGAATAATCTCTAATCCTTGGGTAGATCTTGACTTGGCAATTCTTCTTGTTGATGTTGTGGTTCTTTATCTACTCTTAATGATTTGTCCTTACCATTATCCTTGTCTTCCTCTATTGTAGTGTGCTCCAATTTTAATTTCTCAAAGTCACCTGCAAGATTATTAAGAACTTTTCCCAAGATCAAACTTACTTGATTCATCAAATACAACATGCACAGACTCTTTAATAACCATTGAACTCTTATTAAAGATCCTATAGGATTTTCTAATAGTAGAATAACCTAAAAATATGCCCTATTTAGTTTTTGAGTCAAATTTTCCAAGATTATCCTTGGTATTCAATATATAACACTTGCATCCAAATACTCTTAGGTATGATATCTTAGGCTTCCTACCATTCCATAGCTCATAAGAAGTTTTATTAAGAATGAGTCTTTTGAAAACTCTATTTGCAATATAACACGAAGTATTAATAGCTTCGGCCCAAAAGTAATTTGGAAAAAAATAAAAAATACTCATTGAGCATAGTTCTAGCCATTTCTACTAGTGTTCTATTTTTCTCTTTACAACACCATTTTGTTGTGGTGTTCTAAGTGTTGAAAAGTTGTGATAAATCTCATTCTCTTGGCAATAAGATTCAAAAGACTCATTTTGAAATGGTCACTTCTTATTGAAGAAATGAAGTAACCCTTTTCATTTTAAATTCTTTTTGTAAAACTTTTAAAAGCATAAAAAATCTCATATTTATGGGCTAGAAAGGACACCCAAGTAAACCTAGAGTAATAATCAACTATAACTAGTGCATAATATTTTTCACCTAAGCTAGCACTCTTAATAGGTCTTATCAAGTCCATATGAATTAATTGAAGAGGTCTAGAAGTATTTACAATATTTTTTGCTTTAAAGGAGATTGATGTTGCTTTCCCATTTGGTAAGGAACACAAGTCTTGTCCCTAAATAACCTTAGCTTGGGAAGACCTTCCATTAGCTTTCCTTTTGATAAGCTTTGTAAGAGCTCCATGCTAGCATGTCCAAATCTTCTATGCCATAGCCAAGCTTTATTACTAAGAGTCACAAGACACTTAAAAGATTGGTGAGCCAAATTATCTAAGTCAATTAGATAGGTATTGCATTTCCTTTCACCCTTGAAAACTACCTTTTTGTCCATCAAAGTGGTAACTCGACATTCTCTAGGGTCAGAGGTGACTTTATTACCTTTGTCACATAATTGACTTACACTAAGCAAATTATGTTGCAAGCCATCAACAAATAAAACATCATTAATTAAGAGAAACCATTCTTATCAATGGTCCCAATGCCAATTACCTTACCCTTGGCATTTTACCAAATGTGACATTGTCACCTTCATTTTCCTTTAAGGCCATGAATAGCTTCTTATTGCCCATCATATGCTTTGAACATCCACCATCCATATGCCAATCATTTGTTTCATTAGTGGCTGCCAAA
>CATIWR010065990.1:0-23111 GCA_949677035.1 Omphalea diandra | reverse complement strand
ACTTTCTTTCCAAACCAAATGCATCCATTTCATTTCATTAATAACTCTTTCAACCTTTTGTGAACTCTCAATCCAAACAGAGTGTAAATGTATCTATGAAAATTAACCTTTTTTGAACAAATTTAAAATTATATATACCTCCAAACTTGATTTATGCATTACATATTAATCTCAAAATTTATATGATGCTCTTTGCAATATGCGATTTGTTTAACCATAACGTTAGAAATTAGAATTTGTATCCATCTAGTGGAGTTTGATAAAGTTATGTAGATTATATTGTCTACTAATCTACTACCAAACTCAAATTAAAATATGTAGCGCTCTATATCAGAAATTAAATATATATTGTTTGTGTTAGAAAGGATAAGCTACAATAACAAAAAGCATAAAATATTGAAGCCACGTCTCGAGGAATCATCAAAGTTGGCTAGATAAAGATTTCCCATAATTTCAATACTCAGTGTCTGGTTGGTTGGCTCCAAGTCGATTGTAATTATCATCGTCAGTTGCCACGTACCAGTAGACTAGTTCATCCTATTCATTCAGCATTAGCATTTCCCCTTGAGCTACAGGCATCCTATTTGGAAGGCTTTAGTATTGGAGTTTAGTATAGGGAATAGGATTTTAGGTTCAGTTGTCAATCTACGTTGGAAAAAATGAAAGGCATCCTCTCATCCACGTTCTCGGGGAAAAAAGTGGAGCTACCAATTTAAGGATGCGTTCACCAATAGAACAAGAGACCACATATATATATTAGGCCACAGCATTAGTTAAGCTAAGAGGCCATTTACGTGTGTCCATTAAATTAACAGTTTTATGAAAGCGACATGCATTAGTTGAAATGTGACCATTTTTTTTTTGGAACAATGGCATTCCTGTTTGGACAGCACTAGCGGTTCTAAATTCAGATCAACCTAATAAAACCTTATTGATGAATCTTTTGTAAATGAACCAATTCAACATTCCAGCTGTCGAGATGGTTTGGAAAATTTTTCCAAAATTAATTTAACCAAGTTAAATTTGAGTTTGAGTTTAAGTTTAAATTATTCAAGTTGGTTGCTAAATTGAGTTTGAATATTAAAATATTTGATTCAAAACATTGGTAAATTGAATAAAATTTTAATATTTTATTATTTTACTTTTATACTTTAACAATTAATAAAATTAGTTACATAACTAAATCGAGTTTAACAAATTTAAATAAATTCAATCAGTTTATTTGAATTTGAAATTTTTAGATTTTGATTACACTGATAGATTTCACTAAGAAATTAATGAGTCATGCCCAAAATTATGAAACATGCAAGATCGAATTCCAAACACATTAATATGAATAATGAATTGGAGTCAGTTGTCACAACTTAGATAACTTACTTCACATGCAATCCACGTAGGAGAACTTGAGCAGAGAGTTTTAGGTTTTTTCTATTTTGGGAGCGTATTTTCTTTGTTAAGAGAATTGAACGTAACATTGGAAGAAGGAGAGAATCATTAATGATATATAACAATATTGAGTTATCTATATCTATTCAGAGAGTTATCTTCATATTTGAATATAACTCTATCTCTCGTATTATTCATATCCTTAATTGATTATTATTAACTGATAATAATAACAAGTGGATATGAGTTGTGTCACATCATGAGTGTTCGACCTAGAAATCCAACATCTCTCACTCACACATGTGACTAACTCTATTATCTACTTATGAGATTCATACTTGTCAAATAAGTCATATGATTGGGGATACTATGAAAGTATCTTTGTTATATATCTATTAGGATTATACAACGTCTCGAAAGAAACATGGAGAATGATCAGAATGTTGTATCCTAGATCATTTTATCACATTCTCATTATGAGATCTCATTTCACATCGAATCTATATGTATTTATTATTATGTTATATCACTAAGATTAAACAAGACCGATCTAATAATAAATACATATCAATGTGATAATACAAAATGATTTTCCTTTTTCTCAAACTCCACAATTCTTATTTAACTCGATTTTCTTGATATGCCCCATCAATCAAATCAAATCATGACCTTCTGACAACATTCTAAGATAACAAACATTAAACACAGATTGTGAGAACATATTACAGTTATATGGATACCAATACGAGATTACTTACAAACTCAAGGACCTCACAATAAATAAAGTCATTCAACTATTAACTTTATCTTTTCAATTGGTCGGTTTATTGATATGTGGTATGAATCACATATTACAATATTATCTCCTTTCCCATGGAGCGTCTGTCTTATAAATTATAAATATCATACAAATTGTAATTAGACACACATAATGACTAATTATGAGTTCTCCCAACATACTCCTCATAATATATCCATTAGAACTCAAATTTGGCATTTCACAATAACCACCTTAAGTTGATACACCTTATCAATATTTTCCTTTATTTCATTTATAAAGGAGACATTTTGAATTTAAGTATTTTGCTTTCTATTATCACTTAGATAATATAACTTAAATTTATCTCATATTTGTTTATACCTAGTAATAAAGGTGATTACCCATGTAAAAAGGTCATTCTCATATTTGTGTGACATACTTTCCACATCATATATATATATATATAAATTCATTGATGTCTTAAAGAAATACATATGTAGATATCCTTGGAAAATTCATTTTACAAGTATATTCAACATCTACATAAGCCCAATGACTTAATATGCCTAAAGTATGCATCTTTAGGAATGGGCTTTGTAAAGGGATATGCAACCATTTGTTGTGTAGAAACGTACTTCATGTTCACTTCTTTATGTGCTACCATGTCTTTCACAAAGTTATATTTGATATCAATGTGTTTGGTTAATGAGAATTGGCTATATAGCATCTTTTCCTTTTGTCAAATGTTCCAAGAACCCCCTTAACCAAACCGCCTCCTGCACAATAGCTGAAGATGCCACAAATTCAGGTTTCATTATTGACAAGGCCATATATGATTGCTTCTTACTACTCTAAGATATAGCACCACTGTTACGTAAGAAAGTAAATTTAGAGGTAAATTTTCTTTCATCTAAATCTCCTCCTTAATCAGCATCGGTATAGCCTTTCAAATGCAGATCTTTGCCTTAATAACACAATGAATAATCAATTGTGCCCTTGAGGTAGCTTAATATCGTCTTCACTGCTTTCCAATGCGCTTGACCAGGGTTGGATTGATATTTGCTTGCTAGACCAACAACATAGCAAATATCAGGTCTAATACACATCATAACATACATGAGACTTTCAACCACACTTAAGTACGAAACTTTACTGATTTTCTCTCTTTTTACTGATATTTCAGGACACATCTTTTGACTAAGGACTTCACTTTTTCCAATAGGAGTATCTATGGGTTTGCAATCTTACATATTGAATCATTCAAGGATTTTCTTGATATATTGCTCTTGTGAAATAGATATTAAATTCCTTGAATAATCTCTTAAAATCTTAACTCTAAGAATATATATTGCTTCACCCATATCTTTCATTTCAAAATTGGATGACAACCATCCTTTTATTCTTTTAACATACTTGACATCGTTTTCGGCTATCAGAATGTCATCCATATATAATGATAAAATCATAAACTTCTCTTTGGACCTCTTCAGATATACAAAATGGCCTTCCTCAATCATTTCAAAGCCATAAGACATTATTGCATTATGAAATTGAATGTACCATTGTCTTAAAGACTGCTTAAGGCCATAAATTGACTTTTTTAGTGTACAAACTTTATGTTCTTGGCCTTTTACTATGAAACCTACTGGTTGCTCTATGTAGATTTCTTCATCTAGTTCTCTATTATGAAAAGTAGTCTCAACATTCATTTGATGCAATCTAGATCCATGTTTGCTACTATTATTTAAGTGAACCTTACAATAGGAGAAAATGTTTCTTCATAATCAATTCCTTTCTACTATGTATATCCTTTCACAATAAGATGGGCTTTATATCATTTGATAGAATTGTCTGCCTTTTATTTAATCTTTAAAACCCATTTATTTCCAATAGTTTTTGCATACTTTTGGTAGGTCAACTAATTCCCACACTTGATTTGTTTTTATGGACTTCATTTCTTCTATCATTGCTTTAATCCATTTATCCTTAGTAGGGCTTTTGAAAGCCTCTTTCACATTCCTTGGCTCTTCCTCATCTTGTGGAGTAACAAAAAATGCTTCCCCTTCAATCTCAAAGCAACAGCATGGAATCGGCTTCTCATTCGTCAAATTTAAAATTCCACAATTTCATTGTTACTCCACTCAGACCAGCAATCATAGTTGGATCTAATTCAAATTGTGATTGAGCTTCTACTGAAACTAATTCATTACTCCTTATATCACTCCCACTCAAACAAAATAGATTTAACTCTTCAGCAACTGAATTAATTTGGTCATAAGTTTCATAGAAATATAGGTTTTCACCTATTTAGCCCTATATAGCGAATTCATTCTTTAAGAATGTGACATCCCGTGATTTAAACTCAGTAATGTTGTCACCTTCTCGCTCGTCTATGAAAACATATCCTTTAAAATGTTTAGAATATCTTATGAAGATACTTTTCTTACCTTTCGGACCCAATTTACCATATTTATGAAAGGTATTATATCCATAGGCAGCACATCTCCAAGGTCTTAAAACACTTAGGTCAGGTTTTCTATCGACCCATAACTCATTTAGAGTGGTGGCAACTAAGTTTGTGGGCACACGATTAAGTACAAATGTGGTTGTTAATAATGCATCACCCCAATAGGTGATAGGCAACTGAGCCTCAGCCATCATTGACCTAACCATTTAAAGTAGTGTCTTATTACTTCTTTTTGTAACACCATTTTGTTGTGGAGTATATGGGATAGACAACTGATGTTCTATACACTTTTTATCACATAACTGTTTGAACTCATCAGATAAATATTCACGTCCTCAATCGGCCCTTAATACTTTAATTTTCTTATCTAATTAATTCTCAACTAAATTCATATAATTTATGAAGCACTCTAATGTTTGTGATTTATGAGAGATCAAATAGACATATAGTCATCTTTCAATGTAATAAAATAAAGTGCTCCATGTTTAGCTCTAACATTCATTAGACCACAGATGTTAAAATGAATTAATTGCAATAGTGATTCAGCCCTAGTTCCTTTTCCAAATGGTTTTCTCGTTGTTTTTCTAGCTAGGCAATTCTACCAAGTAATAATGGTGCATAGCATCATCCAAAGTTTTGATGTTTTCATTATGAGATAGGTGCATCTTCATATGCTTTCGCTTTGTGGTAGTGAAAGAATCATTACTTGCACTTGTTGTTCATCAGTAAAGACATGAACTGCATCCTTAAGCTCATTTATCATGTTTGACATGTGCCTTATATGTTTTTTCATATTATGTTTAGGGCATTTCTTATATGTGTCAAACTTAATTGTAAGTGACTTTAGCTTAGTGATGGACGTACCGCCAAACCTTTTTGATAGAGCATATCACATGTCCTTGTCTATCTCGTACTTTCTGAACTCTCTCATGTTGTCATCATCCATGCTACTTAGCAGAGTGATGCAAGCTATGGAGTTTGCCTTTTCCAGGTCATGAAGGCCTCACAGTTCCTCTTGTGTTGGGTTGTGTTCCCTTCCTCAGGCTCTATCATGGTCAAATTTAGAGCTTCGAAAGCTTCTTGCTCTTTAAGCACATACTAGATCTTTATGCTCTAGATTTCAATAGTTGTCACTATTTAGCTTTTTACCCTTATTTAGTTTGACAACAATGTTCTTAGTAATAGATGTCATTGCTGACACCATAGAAAGACATATACGCACTAATTAATTTCGAGAATACGCATAAGTTTTAATTAATTATAAATATTGATCTCATATAGGTTTAGAATCAAAAGTTCACTATGTTCCTAATCATCATCTAATGTCCTATGTTTGACCATTGATTATAATTAATTATTCACATTTCAAAGTTATACAAACTTCAATTAATTTGTACTCAACAAATTTAATCAATTCTAATCAATCAACACATGATATAACATAAATTTATACCAAACAATTTATGAAAATGAATAACTAATATTGACCAATTAGAAATAAGCATAACTAGAACTAGATCTAAGTTGAGAGCGTTGATGAAATCCTAATCCTATGAACAAGAAGAGATTCATGTAACTTCTTCTTAAGCTCTAGAGGTAAGTCATAGTTGACTCTCGACAGTACTGGGTTTCCAAGAATCTTGCGTTTGCCTCCAGTGATGGTCATGCCATAAGAGGCACTTAAAGTTTTCTTTGCTACCCAATTCACGTACTTTTTGATAAATCCCTTCACGAGACTGTTATAAGATCCATTAAAGTTGAAGCTATTCAATAATGAATCAAGGATGCCTTGTTCATTGACGGACTTAAGACCGATTCTAAGTGCTTTGTATTTTGTAGAGTGGGTCAACAAACCCCCTTCCCAAATATTATTTGTATAAGTCCATTGATTTTATGGCTAACCAATTAGGTCAGGTCATCGCTTTTGTCTTTAGGATCCATTTCCACATTTTCAATTTCTTTAATCATATCCTCAACTCTTCGTTTTTGTTCCAATGCTCTAATTACTCTATTAGTTCTATAAAGTCTTGCCATAATTTTTATAAAAAATACAAAAATAACAAATATATATCAATTATATATTAGATGACAATCCAACGGAACAAAAAAATACCCTTAATATAATTATAAGTAATATAATAAACTAATTCATTATATTTTCATAATTAAACTAATCAATCATGAATTATATAATTAAACTTATTTATTATAAATAATATAATTGAACTAATTAATTATATTAAAGTATTTTATGGAAGAAATGTTAAAGAAATTCAATGTGAAAAATTTAGAAGTTTTAGTACTAAACAGAATTTATCCAAATATATGGGGAACCTCTAATGAAATTTTTTAGGGATCAATTTGGAAAAGTATTCACACGGGGTCCTAAACGATAATTCTAGGGACTGATTTGAAATTTTGGACCACTAGTAAGGTGTGGACAAAATCCACTCGCAGGAGGTGCGTACAGGCCATGCATTGCCTTACCGACATCTTATGTCATTTGGAAAAGATCTGGTGGGGGTTTTCAGGTCTTCTGAGTATGCCCAACACATTATTTACATCTAAAAACATTCCTAATTAGGTGAATCGAAAGAGTGGCAAAATCATAAATAAGTTCATCTTCCCAAAAAGAAACCTTGATTTTCAAATTTGAATTTTGAGTTGCCAACATTGATTTGATATATCTCAAATTATACGAATCAAAATCATGCATACAATATCTCGAATTAAAATATCACATATCATGCAACAAATAGAGCATGATAACATATAAAATCATGCGATATACAAAAATTTATTTTGTCCTAAAGTTTGCCCAAAATCATGTTTGATTTTGGAAAACAGATTTCCAATTTCAATGATTTAACTTTGAAAGACCATAACACATTCAATACTCAACCAAATCATGCTATCTATATGTCATTTTAAAATTTATAAATCTAATATAAAATGAACACAATTTCAAAGTGAGATAGCAAGCAAAACAAAAACAATAATTCTCTAAAGTTGACATGTTAACATGTATTAAAAAAAAATATTAACCAAATGAAAATTTATGTCTATATAAACAAAAATTTTCAATCTCAAAAACATGTTTATGACAAATTAGAACAAATCATAGAAGATGAACGAAAGAAATCACATATGATTTCAAAATTAAAATAAATAAATATAACATGTTTCTAACCAGATTCTAATACCATTGTTAGAATCTGATTACACATATGGATTTCACTAAGAAATTCATGAGTCATACCTAAAATCATGAAACATGGAAGATCGAACTGCAATCTTATTAATATGAATATTGAATTGGAATTAGTTGTCACGATTTAGATAACTTACCTCTCACCTAATCCACGCAGGAGAACTTGAGACAGAGAGTTTTAAGTTTTTTCTATTTTGAGAGCGTATTTTCTCTATTGGGAGAATTGAACGTAAAGTAAGAAGGATGAAAGAATCATTAACGACAAATAACAATACTGAGTTATCTATATTTACTAAAAGAATTATCTTCAAATTTGAATATAACATTGTTTCTTCTATTATTCATATCCTTAATTGATTACTATTAACCGGTAATAATAACAAGTGGATGTAAGTTAGATCACGTCATGAGTGTCCAATTCAAAAATTTAACAGAAATTATAAAAAAAAAATAAATGTATAGTAGAGTCAAATTCAAATATTTCAAGTATTTATTAAATTAAACTCACATTTAAAAGGAAGCTGAATCAAATTCAATTTGAGTTTTAGACTTTAAATCTCACAATCGAATTGAACACAAATTTAACACCATTTCCACTCAACTTGATTTGACTACACTGTAGTGATGAGGTGTCAAACTAGAACACTTTGATTGCTACTCATAATTCTGCGAAATATTTGTCCCAATTATGATACATTTGGTGGTTGCTGCACATTCAATTGTCACCTTATGCTTAAAAAAGCTTGTCCTCCAAATGGAAGACTAATAAGAATCTTTCATCTATGCAAAAAACTAATGCATGAAGACAAAAGAGATGTGGAAATCCTACACGGCAATCATATGCACAAAATGTCATCATCTCACGGACATTGGATGCTTAAAAGAGTTCTAATCGTACTTTGTTTTGTGGACGAAATCAAGTCACTTAGTCCATCTATTAGTTACATTATTAAAAGATGTTTGGTATAGCAGTTGATACAGATTTTTCATTGAATAGTTATGAAATACATATTTGGTAAATCATAAAAAATAGCAGTTGGCAATGAATGTAATTTTAATTAGCTGTAATTTTTATCAGCTCTATTTTGAAGCTGATAAAATAGAAATTAATAATTATCAACTTTAAATATAAATATATTTATCAGCCCTAATTTATAAATATAAATTAATAATTATGACATTTTAAGTATTGAAAATTATACTTTACAAATATATATAAAAAATATATTATTTTATTATATTATAATTTTAATATATTTAATTTAATATATAAAATATTAACATTATACTCTTATCAGTCATTTTATAAATTAACAGTAACTATTAAATATAATTTATCAAACACTTAATATTGAACCATTGTCAGCTATCAATTAGCAAGTAATATCTATCAATAACCACTATCAATTATAAACTACATTTATCAGTTATCTCAAACAAATTTTTAAACGCTTAGTGAAATTTTTTAAAAGATTCATCTAGTAAGTTTAACCAAAAGAAGAATCTTTTTTTTTTTTTTAATTTTTAACAATTTTTCTCTCATAATGGGATAAAGCATTATCTTTTAATAAATATTTATTAAACTCTTCTATTTCACTAAATATTTATTTTTAACTTTCTCTTTTTATAGAAAATCCGCTACTCTTATTTGTCAAATAAAGCCCTTCTTTCAAAAAAAAAAAATTGAGGATGAATTGTTATCTCTAATAATTCGTTTGTTTTGTGAAAAATATTTTCGTATTATGAATTTAAGAAAATTAATTAATAGAAAATATTTCTATGACAAAGGAAAAATTAAATTATTTTTGAGGAAAATGACTTCTTCTTTTTAAAAGAAAAATAATAAAATTTCAAATTTAGATAAATTTATGCAAATAAAAAATAAATTATATAAATATATGTATTTATTATTATTGATCATTATTGACTATTGATGTTTATCATTAATCACCGCCAATTGGTGATGACTGCCGACAATCGATGAGATCTTAAATAATTTTTATTTTTAATGTATTTTATAATATAAATATAAAGTGTTTGTGCTTTAAATTTTGTTATAATGTTATAAATTAAAGAAATTTAATATTTTCATAATACAGTTTGAAAACTAAAAAAAATATCTTTTATAGAAAATATTTTTTTCAAAAATTATTTTCTATCAAACAAATGAAACCTCAATGCAATTAAATTTTAGTTCCAAGTTAATTGAATTTGGCTATATGTATTCGTTTTTTTCAAAAGATTATAAAATATATTAAAATGAAACCAAAGATTGAGTTCTACATCTATTATTAGTTGGTCCCATTTCACTATTGAATTTAAACATAAATATATTATAAAATAAACGGAACCTAAGATTGAGTTCTACATCTATTATCAGTTAGTCTCATCTGTACTACTAAATTTAGACATTAATATATTAAAAAGTTTGCTTTGGTTGTGATTAATACTAATTGAATAATTAATAAAGTCGATGATTGGATATTCTTTCAACAGTTTGGAAGAACCTCCATGGATATGTTAAAATACAGATAACTAAAAAAGGGAATAAGGAAGAAAAAGTTGCATTATTGGATATAATTCAATTATTGCACTAAAGTAGAAAAATAATCACTAAAATACTAAAATTATTTGTAATAAGTTTTGATAAAAACAAATCACTATAATATTGAAGTTTAATCTGTGTGCTTCACTGATTAAAATTCTATAGCCTAACTTTGTAGTGTAGTGGCTTTTAATCTTTTTCAATTACTTAATTTTACAATATCTTAAATTAATTTAGTTTTAATTGACTCAAATTTCTAATTATTTGACTCTGTCAAATTAGTTTATTAATTTTTAAGATTTGCACATTCTTTTTGTAAGTCTATCTTGTAATGACACATCAAACAATAGACCAACAAGAAAAAGAGGAAGAGTAGTGTCTCTTTCTTCTTCATATATATATATATATATATATATATATATATATATATGACCTGCTAATTTATAATATTATTAATATTCAATTATATATGTAAATTCCATATTATCACTGCAAGTTGTCATATATAGTTATTTTTAGTTGTAGTATTTAATTTATTTTTAAAAAATATATAAATATTTTATTTATAAATAAAAATATATATTGACTAGAAGATCAAGAAATAAAAAAGTATAATTTAACCAGTTGTAATTGATTGACTTTAAATTTAACAAGTTGTATATCATTTTATTTAATATTGTTACATGTTCATTAGATGATTAATTATTTTAATTAATAATCATTATTAAATGATTATATATATATATATATATAATCGACGTCATGGGGAAAGGAAGAAAAGGTAATTTGTAGTTTTATAATTCTACACATCAGAGTTTCAATATATACATATATGTGTGTGTATTGGTTCTACAACTTTTTGAAATGTCTAATTTAGTATTAATTTACCTTAAAATATAAAAATTTAGATATTTTTATAAAAAATTATAATCTGATGAATTTACATTTACATCATATAAAAAATCTACTAATAGATAAATTTTAAAATTTTATTTATTCTCAAAACAAATGAATATCATATTTTTAAAATTAAACTAAAATGATAAAAAAAAATAAATTAGATTTGAAGAATTTCGTATTTTTTAAAAATAATAATTAAAAATTATGATTTTAATATTTATATATTTCAAAATTTATCTTTTTTTAAATTCTGATAATCATCATTTTTCCTTAAAATATTTTTTCAAACATTCATGAAAACTTTAAATAAAAATAAATCTAGAAAAAAAATAAATCTAAAAGTTAATTCTCATTCATCCTCATATCATATGTTCTTTATCATCTATCATTTCAAATCTAATGTAAAATTAAATTCTAATGTCAAACCAGCTTCGTTTTTTAGTTGAGTTTAAATATAAGTTTGGTTTATTTTTTAAAAAAAATTGAATTCCATTTGGTTCAATTTTAAATAAAAAATATAATTTAATTGAATCAAACCGAATTTGCTTTAAATCAAATCAAAATAAGTTGAATGTATATAAAATCAAATCAATATTATTTAATTATATTTGAAATTTATTATTATATTAAACATATAAAATCAATAAGAAATACATTATTTGTATTAAAAATGTTTAAAAATATAAATATAAATTAGAAGAATTACTATCTGTATTAAAATAATTTTTTCAAAATTTATTCAAATTGAACCTAATTATAATTTAACTGAATCAAACTAATTTATTGTAATTTGATCTATATACTTAATTTCGTTTGATTCAAATTTTTTTTTTGAGAGTTCAATTTTAAAATTTTTTCAGTTCAATCTATTTATTTCGATTTAAACCAATTATCATCCCCCTACTTTGATACAAATAAGCAGTTAAAAATATATAATTTTAATAATTATTTTAAAAAATATGACATTCTTCATATCTAACTTTTGTTTTTTATTTTAATTTAATGTTAAATATGATATTTATTTATTTTAAAAATAAATAAAAATCAAAAGCTTATTTATTAATAGATTTTTTTTTATATATTTTAACTATAAAATCATCTAAATATATTTTTATAAAAATACATGAAAATTCTTATTTTTATTTTTAGGACAAATTTAGACTAAATTAGATGTTCTAAAACGTTATAAAGTCAAAATGAGTTATTTGTCTAAATTTTTAATGGTATTAGTGATTTTAGACCATATGTACTAATGAAATGAAACCTCATACTTATTTACAGATTCAAATCTGTAGGTAAATTATATTTGTATTGCTATATTTTTATTATTTTTATCATTTATTATACATAAAATTTATTCATATTATATATAAAAACATTCTTTATAATATTTATAAAACATTATTCATAAAATTAATTTGTAATAAAAAATTAAATATTATTTTGAATATTATTCATAAATGCATAAAATTTACCTGCAAATCGAAATCCGTAGGTAAACTTTACCTATGAATTCAAATTCATAGATAAATTATATTTATATTATTATATTTTCTACTATTTTAATCATTTATTATACATATAATTTTTTCATATTATATATAAAAAAACATTCTTTATAATATTTAGAAAATATTATTCATAAAATTAATTTGTAATAAAATTCAAATATTATTTTGAATAAAGTTTACAAATGCATAAACTTTACCTACAGATTGGAATCCATAGATAAATTTTACCTTCGGATTCAAATCCATAGATAAATTATACTTATCCTATTATTATTTTACTATTTATTTATCATTTATTATATATGTAATTTATTCATATTATATATAAAAATATTCTTTATAATATTTAGAAAACATTATTCATAAAATTAATTTGTAATAAAGACAAATATTATTTTAAATTATTTATATCGTAGGCAAATTATTTATACAATTTCATTTATTTGAAGCATCAAGTCACATATTTTTTGACATTCTTATTTATTTTCATATTATTTTATTTTGTAATGTATATACAATATTTTGATATCATTTCTATATACTTTAGATCCAATATTAAAGAAAAACTTAATTCACTATTATAATAAAAATAAATTTTTATAAATGAAATTTACCTATAAATTTCAATCCATTGGAAAATTTACTTGCGGATATAAATTTGAAGGTAAATTTAGCTATGAATTACATTTCGTAGGTACACTTTCATAAAAAAAAAAAAAATCATAGGTAAGTCCGTTACATTTTGGCGCCCCTTTTTCGCGCTTAATTTATTAATAGACTTTTTGTTTGTAGGAAAACTTCATAAGTAATCTAGCAGTAATCCATAAGGAAATACCTATGGAAAAACTTTGCAGGTATTTTGTAGATAATTACTTGCATAAATAATTTTGTAGATGTTTAGTAGGTAATTATTTAGAAAAATAATTTCTTAAGACAAGAGAGATAAGAGAGATGAGAGATGAATGTGCTAACAGGAATATACGTGGTATAAATGGGACTTGTTTTTTATGAGTTAGTGAATTTTTTTTATTCTGGTATGTCATATAAATTCTAAGAGTCTAATTTAACTAGTAATTTAAAATTAGTACCACAATAAAAATTAATTAAATAATTGCATGACTTCAATAATTAAAATTTTTTAAGTGACCAATTTAAAATTGACTCCTTAGTTAGGTAACTTATGATGTAATTTACCCAATGATCAAAAGAAAAAAAACATATTCCTAAAGAAATTAACACAAACACATAGTAATGACACGAGTACGAACACTAGAAAAGATAAAAAAAAAAATAAAAAAATTAAGGGACTTGGAATCAATAAGATAGTAGAATTAAAGACTAAATAAGAAACCATAAGACAATGCCATAACAAGATGCAAATCATCTCTCTTATGGGGAAACCTTAACTCATTCTAGATAATAACCCTAAACTCTCTCAAAGAGAACCAATTACTTGGATAGATTTTAGTCTTCTTAATCTAAATAATTTTACTTCATTCTTTATGTTCTAATTTAAGTATTGGCATAGCTGAAGCGGAAGATTTCTTTATATAATTTACGGATTTAAGTCCTCTCAATTGTGAATAGATATAATCCATCATATTAGATAATTTATATCATTTTATTTTAAATGGACAGTTGAGATCTTATTAGAAAATCAAAATTAAATCTTTTTTATTTTTTTTAAAATAAGTAATTATATATTAAAACTAAATCTCAATAATTTATTTCAAGATTGAGATTCAAACATGATAAATTTATTTCTAGAGAGCAGAGGTTTGCATTTTTGAAAGAAACCTCTGCAAGTAATTTATGGAATGCACTAGAAGAAAAATTTTCGAAGAAAAGCAGCCAGAATAAGCTTCAAATGAAGAAGAGATTGTTTCATTTCACTTATGTACCGGGTACCACAATGAATGATCATATTACCAGTTTTAATCAGTTGATTATTGATCTGATGAATGTAGATGAGACATTTAAAGATGAAAATCTAGCTCCGATATTGTTGGGATCACTTCTTAAGGAGTTTAAGTTTCTTGAAACTACTCTGCTTCACGGGAAGATTGTTGTATATCTTAAAGAAGTATGTGTTGCCTTATACAGTTATGAACTAAGGAAGAAGGACAAGAAGATCAGTCCTAGCGGGGCTATAGAAGCTTTGGTAATCAAAGGTCATTCACAAAATCAAAGTATGAGAAAGAAGGGAGATCCAAGTCAAAGCCCAAGTTAAACAAAGATGAGTGTGCCTTTTGTTGAGAAAAGGGGCACTAGAAGAAGAATTGTCTAAAAGTGAGAAATAAAGGCAAACCCGATGAAGGAAAAGTTGTAGCAGAATCAAGTGTTGCTGAAATTGATGAAGCAGTGTCAGATTACTCACTTGCTACATCATCAAATGGCTCTTATGATGTATGGCTACCAGATTCAACATGTAACTATCATATGTGTCTCAACCAAGAATGGTTCTTTGATTTTAAAGAACTTAAAAATAGTAGAGTTGTGTACACAACAAATAACATCCCTTTGACAACATATGGGATTGGTTCGATTCGCTTGAGAAATATAAATGAATTAATCATCACCTTAACAGATGTTCATTATGTGACAGAATCGAGCAAAAATCTCATCTTTGTCGGGATCCTAGACTCAAAAGGGTTTGAGGTGAAAGTGAAAAATGGAGTGATGAAGATTATCTCTGGTGCACGTGTGATATTGAAGAGAATTCAAAAGAACAACAATCTATACCACTATCTTGGTAGTACAGTTACAGAGACAACAGCAGCAACAACTTCTATAGATGATCGAGAGTCAGAAGCAACCAAGCTATGACATATGCGCTTGAGGTATGCTGGAGAAAAATCTTTAAATTTGCTTGCTAAGCAAGGATTATTGGAAGGAGTGCAAACTTGAAAATTGGACTTTTGTGAGCATTGCATCAAAGAAAAGCAGACAATGGTCAAATTCGGGACAACAATCTATAATACTGAAAGTGTTTTGGATTATGTTCACTCTAATGTTTGAAGTCCCTCCAAAACTAGTTCTTTAGGAGGGAAACACTACTATGTGACCTTTGTTGATGATTTTTCTCGAAGAGTATGGGTGTACACAATGAAGACAAATGATGAAGTGTTAGGAGTTTTCTTTAAATGAAAAAAGATGGTGGAAATTCAGACAGGCAAAAGGATCAAACGACTCCGAACAGACAATGGTAGAGAATATAGAAGCAATCCATTTGAGAAAATTTATGAAAATAAAGGCATTGTTAGACACTTCACTGCTAGGTCTACACCACAACAAAATGGTGTGGAAGAACACATGAATCGAACATTACTGGAGAAAGTTCGATGTATGTTATCCAATGTTGGGTTGGGTAAAGAATTTTGGGCTGAGGCTGTAACATATGTGTGCCACGTCATCAATCGCATACTATCTACTGCTATTGATGGAAAGACTGTTGACTATATTGGCTCATTTTGATATCTCACATCGGAGAAATAACAAAGGGAAGGAAAAATTTTTTTTTATATAAATAGAGCCTTAATTCCTTCAGTTTGATCATTCCAAAATTATCTACTCATCTCTTAGGCAATTTTCAATATTTCTCCCTCCTCTATAATATTTCACTTTTGTAGTCTTTTTCTTAGTGAAATATAATTTTGGTAATGTCTGAGGATATATAGGCAAAATAGGCCCAACCTCATTAAATTCTGGTGTTCTTATTTTTATCTTTATTTTTCAATAGCTATTTTGTAAGGTATAATTGTAGTGATATAATGTGTTGTTAAATTACTGTTAGAGTGATTCTGTCTAAGGAGGTTGGGTTTTAAGTGGGACCGCTTGTGACTCCTCTAATCTTTCTTGGGAATCAACCTATAATGTGGTTTTTCAGTACAATCTTTCACTCTTTATTCACCTATAAATTTATTAGGTGAATTTGGTGGGTGAAATATTACCCTTATTCCATAACAATTGGTATCAAAGCTAAAGGTTACTCTTAGTATGCTTTGTGGTTGTAGTTTAATCTGATCTTTCACATCAGAAAAGATTTTATTGGGCTAGTTGCATTTCGCTTTGAAGGCTATTAGAAAATTTTGTAATCGCAATAGAGAGCTCTTAAAAAATATTTACACCTACCACATCGACAGTTTCATCACAGCCCATCTGGGCATAGGCCATAGACCATTTCGGTATGTGACAAAGTGAGATTCTAAATGCACTTTTTCAGCAAGGTCTAGATATTGTCATTGAAGATGAGAAACTAAATGATGTTGAGGAGAAAGATTGGAAAACGATTAATCGATTGACATGTGGTACAATTCGATCATGTCTTTCTAGAAAGCAGAGGTATGCATTCTCGAAAGAAACCTCTGCAAGTAATTTATGGAAGGCAATAGAAGAAAAATTTCTAAAGAAAAGCATCAGAATAAGCTTCACATGAAGAAAAAGTTGTTTTGCTTCACTTATGTACTAGGTGTCACAATGAATGATCACGTTACTAGTTTTAATCAATTGATTATTGATCTGGTGAATATAGATAAGACATTTCAAGATGAAGATCTAGCTCTACTGTTGCTGGGATCACTTCACGAAGAGTTTGAGTTTCTTGAAACTACTCTACTTCACGAGAAGTTTGTTGTATCTTTTAAAGCAGTATGTGTTGCCTTATACAGTTATAAACTAAGGAAGAAGGACAAAAAGGTCAGTTCCAGCAGAGATACAGAAGCTTTAGTAAAAGTATGAGAAAGAAGGAGAGATCCAAGTCCAGGCCCATGTTGAGCAAAGATAAGTGTGTCTTTTGTCGAGAAAAGGGGCACTGGAAGAAGGATTGTCCAAAACTGAGAAATAAGGGCAAGCTCGATAAAGGAAAAGCTATAGTAGAATCAAGTGTTGATGAAATTAATGAAGCAGTGTCAGATTACTCACTTGCTACATCATCAAATGGCTCTTATGATGTATGGCTACTAGATTCAGCATGTAGCTATCATATGTGTCCCAACAAGGAATGATTCTTTGATTTTAAAAAACTTAAAAAAGGTGGAGTTGTGTATACAACAAGCAACATCCCTTTGACAACATATGGGATTGGTTCGATTCATTTGAGAAATGCGAATGAATCAATCATCACCTTAACAGATGTTCATTATGTGTAAGAATCGAGCAAAAATCTCATCTCTGTCGAGATCCTAGACTCAAAAGGGTTTGAGGTGAAAGTGAAAAATGGAATGATGAAGATTATCTCTAGTGCACATGGGATATTGAAGGGAATTAGAAAGAACAAAAATTGTACCACTATCTGGGTAGTATAGTTACAGAGACAGCAACAATAACAACTTCTTTAGATGATCGAGAATATAGAAGCGATCTATTTGAGAAAATTTGTGAAAATGAAGGCATTGTCAGACACTTCACTGTCAGATCTACACCACAACATAATGGTGTGACAGAACGCATGAATTAAACATTATTGGAGAAAGTTCGATGTATGTTATCTAATGCTGGGTTGGGTAAAGAATTTTAGGTTGAGGCTATAACATATACATGTCACTTCATCAATCGCTTACGATCTACTACTATTAAAGAAAAAACACCATTAGAAAAATGGTTTGGAAAACCTGCTATAAATTATGATTCCTTACTTGCATTTGGTTCTAATGCATACTACCATGTTAAGGAGTCAAAGTTGGATCCAATAGCAAAGAAAGCATTATTCAAGGGGATCACTTCTTGCATAAAAGGCTATCATCTATGGTGTCCAGAGATAAAGAAAATAGTTTTTAGCAAGGATGTCACCTTTGATGAATCCACCATGTTGAAAAAGGTGGATATTGAGCAATTAGATGATACTCCCAAACAGGTAAAGTTTGAGAGAATAGTAATCCCAGCAAATGAAGAAGGTGTTGAGACCTATCCTACAGTAGAAGGAGATTCTCAAGAAGAAGGAATTCAAAGACTTCCTCAGCAACTTAAACCAAGTACATCTAGAAGGTCAAAGAGGGTGCATAGTATGTTTGACTACTTTGTTGATATGGTGACTTATAAAAAGATAACAGGATTGTTTGGTCACTATGTTGATATAATGTCTCATGCATCTCCAGTTGTAGCTTATAACATTCCTGCCACTTTTATTAAAGCAATCCAAAGTTCAGAAGAAAGTGGAGATTGCCATGTATGAAGAAATACAATCGCTTCATAAGAATCAGACTTGGGAACTTGCTAGTCTTCTAAGGAGAAAGAAAGCAATTAGATGCAAATGGGTTTTTACAACTAAAGAAGGATTTCTTAGCTAAGATGATGTTCAACAAAGTAAGATTAGTGGCTAAAGGCTACGTTTAGATGGAGGGAATTGATTATAATGAGATATTTTCTCCAGTTGTGAATCATTCCTCCATTAGAATTTTATTGGTTTTGGTAGCACAGTTGGATTTAGAACTAGTTCAATTGGATGTAAAAACTGCATTTTTACATAGAGACTTGGAAGAAAAAATCTACATGACTCAGCTAGAAGGTTCAAGGTTGTTGGAAAAGAAAATTTGGTGTGTAAACTTAAGAAATATTTATACGGGTTGAAGCAATATTCGAGGTAGTGGTACAAAAGATTTGACAAGTTTATGATAAAGCAGAAGTACACCAGGAGCAAATGTGATCATTGTGTGTATTTGCACAAGCTATAAGACGGATCCTTCATATATCTTCTTCTTTATGTTGATGATATGTTAATAGCTTCAAAGAGTCAGAAAGAAATTGAGAAATTGAAGACTCAGTTGAGAAAGGACTTTGAAATAAAGGATTTAGCAAAGTAAAGAAGATTTTTGGCATGAAGATTAACATAGACAAAAAAACAAGGAGGCTTTGTTTGACTCATAAATAATATTTAAGAAAGGTTACAACGTTTTGGCATGAATGAAAATGCAAAACCTGTTAGTACTCTTCTTGCTCCTTATTTTAGGTTGAATGTCTCTATGTCATCGAAGAACGATGCAGAATTGGAGTACATGTCAAAAGTATCGTATGCAAGTGTTGTTAGTAGCTTAATGTATGCTATGGTCTGTACAAGGCCCGACATTTCACAAGCAGTTGGAGTTGTGAGCAAGTAATCAAGGAAAGGAGCATTGGCAAGCTGTGAAATGGATTATACAGTACATAAAAAATACTGTGGATTTTGGATTGATATTTGAGCAGAAAAGTGGTCAGTGTGTAGTAAGATATTGTGATTTAGATTATGCTGGTGATCAGGATAAACGTCGATCAACTACTGGTTATGTATTTACTTTTGCAAAGACACAAATTAGTTGGAAGTCTACTTTACAGTCAATAGTTGCTCTGTCTACTATAGAAGCAGATTACATGGTAATCACATAAGCTATAAAGGAGGCAATTTGGCTTCAAGGGTTGCTTAGTGAACTGGAAATTAAACAGAAGTACATCAAAGTACATTGTGATAGTCAGAGTGTTATCCAGTTAGTAAAGAATCAAGTTTATCATGCAAGGACGAAGCATATCGATGTTCAATATCACTTTGTGAGAGAGATTATAGAAGAAGGTGAAGTTAGAATCCAAAAAATTCATACCACTGAGAATCCTGCTGACATGATGACAAAAGTTATTACTGCGGTCAAGTTCCAACTTTGTTTAGACTTGATCAATATTGCTAAAGTTTGATGTTCAATTTGGAGACACTGTCAAAAGCTGTTTGAGGAGAGATTAAAGATGTTGAAATTCGTCGAGGTGGAGATTTGTTGACTATGTTGGCTCATTTTGATATCTCGCATTGAGGAAATAACAAAGGAAATGAAAGTTTTTTTTTATATATATAAATAGCGCCTTAATTCCTTCAGTTTGATCATCCTAAAATTGTCTACTCATCTCTTAGACAATTTTCAATATTTCTCTATCCTCTGTAATATTTCACTTTTGTAGTCTTTTTCTTAGTGAAATATAATTTTGGTAGTGTCCGAGGATGTAAGCATAATTGGCCGAACCTCATTAAATTCTAGTATTCTTATTTTTGTCTTTATTTTTCAATAACTATTTTGTAAAGTATAATCATAGTGATATATTGTGTTGTTAAATTACTGTTAGAGTGATTTTGTCTAAGAAGGTTGAGTTTTAAGTGGAACCGCTTGTGCCCCTCCAATATTTTCTGGGAATCAACCTATAGTGTGGTTTTTCAGTACAATCTTTCACTCTATATTCACCTATAAATTTATTAGGTGAATTTGGTGGGTAGAATATTACCTTTATTCCACAACAAAGACACCATTAGAGAAATGGTTTGGAAAGTCTGCTACAGATTATGATTCCTTATATGTAATTGGTTTCACTGCATACTACCATGTTAAAAAGTCAAAGTTAGATTCAAAAGCAAAGAAAGCATTGTTTATGGGGATCATCTTTGGCATAAAAGACTATCATCTATGGTGTCCAAATATAAAGAAAATAGTTTTTAGCAGGGATGTCACCTTTGATGAATCTATTATGTTGAAAAAGGTGGATGTTGAGCAGTTAGATGATTATAGAAGAAGATAGAGTTAGAATCCAGAAAATTTATATCACTGAGAATCCTGCTGATATGATGACAAAAATTGTCATTGCGGTCAAGTTCCAACTTTGTTTAGACTTGATCAATATTGCTAAAGTTTGATGTTGAATTTGGAGACACTATCAAAAGCTGTTTGAGGAGAGATTAAAGATGTTGAAATTCGTCGAGGTGGAGATTTGTTGACTATGTTGGCTCATTTTGATATCCCATATCGGAGAAATAACAAAAGGGAATGAAAGTTTTTTTTTTTTTAATAAATAGAGCTTTAATTCATTCAGTTTGATCATCCCAAAAATTGTCTACTCATCTCTTAGACAATTTTCAATATTTTTCTTTCTTCTATAATATTTCACTTTGTAGTCTTTTTCTTAGTGAAATATAATTTTTGTAGTGTTTGAGGACTTAAACATAAATGGTCGAACCTCGTTAAATTCTGGTGTTCTTATTTTTTGTCTTTATTTTTCAATAGCTATTTTATAGGGCATAATTGTAGTGATATATTATGCTGTTAAATTACTATTAGTGTGATTATGTCTGAGAATGTTAGATTTTAAGTGGGACCGTTTGTAACCCCTCCATTTTTTTTTGAGAATCAATCTATAGTGTGATTTTTCAATATAATCTTTCACTTTCTATTTACCTATAAATTTATTAGGTGAATTTGATGGGTGAAATATTACCCTTATTCCACAACGTGAACAATGCAAAATTGAAAAAATATCATATTATTTTGTTTTCATTTCTCACATCTCTTTCAATTGACAATTCTTAAAATAAAAAAATATGCAAAATTTTCAGGTAATGTGAAAAAAAATTTTATAGATATTTTATTTATGTTATCACCTAAAAAATCAACTAAAGTATATAAAAATCTATTATTTTTAAAGTCAATGACTTTTGAATACTAATTAATTTTTATAAGTTATAATTGAATAACATGATTTCTATAAATTTTTTTAAAAGTCTTTAAAAATTTTTATTAAATATTTTTTAATTTTTTTAAAAAAATTAAAAATTATTAGATACTCTAAATTTTAAATTTTATAAAAATCTTTAATTCTTTTAATTCAATACATCGTGTAAGAGTAAATTCATCCCCTTTACCGTCTCAAAACATACCATTTTAGAATTTACCTCCCTATTTGGGCCGCATCCACTGGATCATAACAAAACCTTTTTTAGCTTAATTTTAATTTCATCCTTAAAAATGGCGTACCGGTAATTTTGGAATTTAACCCTAGGCTTCAGCAACGTACAAACCACCTAAGCACACGTCTGGTCCTATATAAACGACCAAACTCCGCCATCTCAATCTCCAAATTACCCTCTCTGTCTTTAGCTTCTCAACTCTCTCCACCTACGGCATTTGCGCAATATACACAGAATCTTGAAGATAGGAGAGGCGTAGAAGCCGTTACCGAAAGAAATATGCAGAGATTTATCGCTGCAAGTTTATTATCGTCAAATAAAAATTTAACTTCGTTCCAAATCAAGCGCTGCTGCTTCTCTCAGCTCGCCCACGACGAAACATCTATCCTTGATAATGATGTTTTTACCTCCAAAATGCCCCCCTTTTATTACTCTCCTCCGCCTTATAATGGTCCTTCCGCCGACGAGATCATGGCCAAGCGGAAAGAGTTTCTTAGTCCCTCCTTGTTTCACTTCTATAATAAACCTGTGAGTCCAGACCACACACACACACACGCATATATATATATATATATATATATATATATATATATATATATATATATATATTAGTTTTTATTTTTGGCAATCTAATATAATTTACTGG
>CATIWR010065988.1:0-19772 GCA_949677035.1 Omphalea diandra | reverse complement strand
GTAGCTCTTTTGAAGTTTCTTCTCTCCTTTCTTCTTCTAATGAGCTCCTTGGTCCTTCTGGAGAGCATTGCTAGTTCTTCTTCACCCTTATCACTTTCTTCTTCACTTGAACTAACCTTCACTTCCTTCTCCTTAGAAGTGGACTTGAGTGCCAAGGTTTTCTTTTCATGTTTTTCAGATTTTCTCCTTGGCCCTTTATTTTCTTCATCTTCTCATCTTTCTTTAAGGCTAACTCATGAGTTAAGAGTTTGCCTATTAAGACATTTATTGGCATCTTTCCTATTTTTGGATTGGATTCTTAGATACTGCATACTCTAGCACCAAACTTTTCAAAAGGCAAAGACTCTAAAATTTTAGAGTTTATCTCATGATTTGTGAGAATCATACCAAACTTCTTCATGTTGGTGACGATTGCTAAGAGTCTATTGGTCATGTTGGTGATGCTCTCATCCTCCTTCATCATGAACAACTCTCACTCCATCATATACAACTCTAGCTGGCTAGATTTCACCAAGGTGGTGCCTTCGTGATAGTTCTCCAATGCTTTTCATGTCCCATAGGTTGTTTGGCAATGTTGTACTCTTTTAATCTCTTCTCTTGAGAGAGAGCTTAGAAGAATTGTCATGGCTCTCTTGTTCTTGCCATTTGATCTTCTATGTGTTTCAACCCATTCTTCTCTAGTAATGAGTTCTTCACTCCCATCCACCACTTTGGTGGGTGGTTTCCATTCTTTAACCATAACATCCCAAAGATCCACGACATTTGTATCAAGATAGATCTCTATCCTATACTTTCAATAAGTATAGTCAGCTCCATCAAAGTAAGGCTTAAGGTGTGAGTGGATTCCTTCTTGTGTCATGATCTTTACTCACACAATTAAGGTTTTTAGTGAGACTTGGCTCTGATACCACTTGTTGGCCTAGGGCACCAAAAAGCAGGAGGCGTTGAATTGGTGTTTAATTTAAAAATTAAAAAGATGGTTAATTTGTTTAAAAAGATGAGTAGAAGAAGAAGGATATTGACACAAGTGTTTATAGTGGTTCGGGTGTTAACTAACCCTACGTCCACTCCCCAATTCTCTACAATTATGTGTTTCACTCAACTCAATAGGTGTTTCCAAGCTCACACCAAACTTTTACAACTTGTGTTTTCTACGCTTACACAAAAACCTCTTATAAGTGTTTTCAACGCTCACGCTAAAACCTCTCACAAGTGTTTTCAAGGCTCACACTAAAACCTCTCACAAGAGTTTTCAAGGATCACACTAAAACCTCTTACAATGGTGTTTATTGCTCACACCTAACAATCACAAAAGCCTAAATGAGAATTGAAAGAATGAGTAGAAAATTAGCAAGAGTATGGTACAAATTAATGAATTCTCTTGTTATTTCATCTGTTTGGTAGAGTATTTATAGCTCATATCCACCAAAGAGATGTTGGACTAAAACTACTAATAAATCTCTAAGATGTACTAGGCAGATTCAGCATTAAATGCTTGTCAGGCTGCATTTCGCGGTCGCGAATTTTCAATTTTCATAGAGGAGCATAAAATTTCAGTGGAAAACCTCGTTTATGTCTAACGGCTAGTCCACGTGCCAACTTTTCGTTGGTCATCCAATAAAATATAGTCTTATATTCTAACCACTCTCAAAAGTCACAGTCGCGAGACAATAATGCCTTGGGCTCGACTAAGACCACAAATTCCTTTGTTTGAAGAGGAAACTTCAACTCATTGAGTCGTGGTCACTACTGAATTTTTGCCCTCGCTATTTTTTATCTTTGAATGGACACCTAGGACACTTGGAATGTTATGGTTGTGGCTTTGATTCTCTCCTTTGTCACTATGAAAGTCACGGTCGCAACTCAGACGCGACACTCATCGCAAATTCCTCTGTGACTAAGGCTTGACAATCTTTGCCTAGTTCGCGGTAGCAAGATAGCCCGCGATTTCTTTTGTCCTAGCATCATCCTTTCTTGTCATTAATTTGCGGTCATGTTTTACCATACACACACCGCTAATTAGAGTGATCTTTACAAGGTTGGAGATTTTGAACTTCATCCAACTTTCAATAAAAATATCTAACTGATAATCTGCAAAACAATACTTAGTGAAAGTATTAGAATTGATCAATCTCTATTGTCAAGATCAAAAGACGTTCATAACTTAGGTCAAATCAACCTAGTCCAATAAAAGATTCAATTTTTCTATTATTTAACTTTCAAATTATGAAAGAATAAAATAATCTAAAACTAAAAATTCTAAATTAATTGAATAAAATGGAATTTTATTGAAAAAAAAACTTTTATGCAAATAATTTCTAGTGAATTTGGGTACACCACAATACTATTCCATAATTATACCAAGAATTTTGTTCCAAATGTGAATGGGTTGTGCTTGAAGATTAATTTTTCTAATTTCTCCAATAATCTATCTTAAGCAAAATTGAGTCTATTCTTACTGAATTTATGCCCACTTTCATAGTCATAAGATTTAATAAAAATGCATTAAGTTCCTTGAATAATCCTTAAACATCTCTAGAAGTAAAACATATTCTTGTGGTCTCAATCTTTTAGTTTAATATATTAAGACTAACCTTAAACTTCCATTTTCACTCCATAATCTAGAGTCTCAAGGATTTCATATCTATGGCTAATCATACACACAAGCTAATTAAACTCAAATACACTAAATCAAGAAAATCCAATACAACTAAAGCATAATATCTTCATATAATCATGAAAAAAGTATCGGGCTTTTACTCTAATCCTTAGATTTTAAGAATTAGTTCATCCTAAAAGAAGACAAAGAAACAAAGAAGAAAAAATTTATTGAATTTAGTAGAAGAATGTTTAAAGAAGAAGAATCTTACTAACAAAATCAATGAACCCTAAGAGAAAGCTTTCCCAAATCTTTACAAAATCTCTCTCAATTTGGCGTAAATCTTGGATTCCATTTTTCTCTCTTCAAAATTGTTCCTTTTTTGCTCAAGTATGTCTATTTGAAATAGGTCATAAGTCCCTTAAAAAAGAAACCTAAATTGCATTTAAAAATTTGGATTTGACACTTCACATGACTAGATAAACTGGCCATGCAATGGTCCATGCGTAATCTGTTAATGCTAAATCTTTTATTGTTGAGTAGTCAACTCTATTGGTAACAGCATGGTCCACTGCATGACCCATGCAACACTGCTGAATTTCATAATTTCAACTTTTTTTTCTTAAGAAATTTCTATGCAAATCTAAAAGCACAAAAAATGAACTAATTCCAAAATAAAATCCCTATAAAAATAAGAAAAAACTTCTAATTTCTAATCTAAAAATATGTGTTAAAAAGATTCCTATAAGCAACTCTAGCTCATCAGGATTTTAAGGCTTGGCCACCTCCAGTTCCTCTTAAATTTTTCTTTAGCTAGTAATTTTGTTTACTTGGGCTTTTTATATGCTAGGACTCTCTTGCTTTTCTTAGGCCACCTTCTGCATGGCCATTTCCTCCTTGATAACTTTGTAATCCATATCTACAAAATATAAAAGCATTAATATGTATTAGTATGCATCTTATAGTTTGAGCTAGTAAAAAATACCAGATGGTTATTTGTTTTGATAGTATTTATCTATCAACCTTAAAAAGGTGCATGGGGTCCTTTACAGTGGCTCAGAGCCTCCTCATCAACTCTTTATCCTTATCTAACACTATATTGGGCATTGTTTATTCTTCCTTTATCAGCCACCTTGTGGGGAAACTTATCTCTTCCTTGCAAGCCATAACAAAAAAATTATGATTCCACCTTTTTATTGAGAAGGGGTAGTGGCTAAAGAGACCTATGCTAAGCCTGGTTGTTATATGACAATGGTCTTTCTCCATTCAGTGTATAATTGTGTACCCCTGCCTCATCACCCTAATAGTCATTTTGATTTTCTTCTCTTGAGCTATTAAATACGTGTTTATTAGTATCCTTATGTCATTTGGTGTTATTGAAAGCCTAAACACCTCTTGTAGAAATTAGGGCGTAGGAAACCTAATATCTTTCTTTTAAGTCTGCCTTATACAATATTAGCTAGTTTAGGCTCAACTTTAAACTTGCCTCGTATCTTCCTTAAGGATCATCAACTCATACTTCTTTAAAATACTATATTTTAGTCAAAATTTCCCTAATTTTGCTTTTGTCAACCTACTCTTCTCTTATGAGACATGAGGATTACTTCACCTCACCTTCAATGGCTCAGAAGGTGTTTTTACTCTCAATAGTTCAATATTTTATGATTGCTCCTGCCCTACTTCTTTGTTTGGGTCATTTCCTCTTCGGACACATTCTCCTCCCTTATTCTCTCCTCGTTACTAGGCAACATGTTTCCTCTTTCTTCCTCTCCACTTTCCTTTACTCTCTCTTATTCTACTTCCACTACCTCACCTTATGTCTCACCAACCTCCGTACTTGTTTCCTTAAGCTTCTCTTACTGCATTCTCACTTTTGCCTCTACTCTTCACACTGATCACACTTTTATTATAGACACAAAAGAATTGGAAATTAAAAGGATTATTGGCTCCTAAAATTCAAACCTTTTTGAGTTTTGATAAAATTGACCAATTCTTTTAATTTTGATAAAATTAGCCAAAATTAATAAAATTTTGTCAAATTTAGTCAAAATTCAAATTGATCAAAATAGAATGATGTGTCATGTTAAAATATTAAGTTAAAATAATGTTAATTGATATTAGTAACTAATATTAATTGATTTTACTAATTTTTTTTATAAATATTCATATCAACTAATTTGTCACATCACGTAATATATTATTTTATTTTGATCAATTTGAATTTTAACTAGATTTGCCAAAATTTTATTAATTTTGACTAATTTTATCTAAATTAAAAGGATTAACCAATTTTGTCAAAATTCAAAAAGGTTTGAATTTTAAAGGCCAATAAGTTAAATTAAAACTATAAGTGATACTTATGGATTATGCAGTAACAAAATTCTCCCAATCAATTGCAACAAAACTCTTTTTCACAATTGGATTGTCTACCAAAGAAAATACAAATGGATTTTTATTTATTTTCTTCCTTTTTATAGACATAAGGTAGAAGATAAAGTGGCATGGCTAATTGAACTAGCTCCTTCATCAAATGGTAACACTATTTAGATCGATGATATCCACTTGAGACATCACAATCATGTGCTACACAACAATATGATTTATTGAACATAAAAATATTGCATTAAATTTTCATCTATGTCAAAGTTTAAGGATACTAATGGTTCATTCTATTTATTTCTTTGTGTAATTTAGCTCAGCCTATTTGATATTCATTCATTAATAGCTCAATTATTTTTTCTTTAAGTGTTTCTACATTCTGAGACGTAAATAAAGTCGAACTATGGAGAATATATGATATTATCTATTTAACATGAGCTAAGCTCATCCCTATTCACAAGGCCATATTCAACACTGTGGGTCAAGTCCACTAAACTTATCATAGGTCCAATTTGAGTATGTTTAGGCTAATAGCTTAATCACCAAATTAATTCAGCCCATATATGTGGCTTTTAGCCCATCTTTAACTATTCTTTTTATAAAGTATTCTCATATACAATCTCATTTAATAAGTATCACACAAATAAGGAAGTATCAACCATTTTAGGAAATATGTTCATTTTTACCTAAACAGTCCATCCGAATCTTTATATAAAGGCCACCTAACAAAATATTTCATTCATTATATAGTGTGATTACTCTCTTCTAAATAGCAAATCTCTCTTAAGTATTAAAGTGGACATCTGATACACAATCAAAGTTCTCTTTCATCTTTTTTTTTTTTTTTAAATTTTGCGGGCCTCAATTAAAGAAAACTAGAACTACTTAGCTTGGCATTTTCAGATTCACTAATTTTATTGTTTTCATTCAATATTTCAAAAATTTCACCAACCATTCGATTTTTTTGTACATTTCCACAATTTTATATTAAATTGATGCTTTGGTCTTATAGAGGGAAATATTCAGAAAAAAAAATAGCATGATTATGAAAAAAAAATAATCCGACAATGAAATTGAAAAAAAGAATTCATGGTGTTGATGGATTTTCAAAGTTGTTGATGGAGGATATTGGGCAAAGTTGGATGCTGCAAATTCTCCACTACACAGTAAAAAAATGGAGGCGAATTAAATTGATAAGATGATCATAGAAAATGATGAGGTGGCATCATGTCGATCATTCTATTCAATTTATTAACGTGTCAAAATCTGATTTAACACTTGAGAAAACTGGAGATTAATATACTGGAGGGTAGCGGCTCCAATTTAAGATATAATTGTATAAATTGGACTTAGAATTATAATAAGATGTTCATCTTAATATAATTATTTAAATCGACTTTGAGATTCTAATAAAATCATAATTTTAAATTTAATAGGGTCTTTTAAATATATAATAGTAATTTATTTAATTAATAAATTTATAATATAATAAATTAATGTGTATCTTTTATTTTCTAATTTTAGAAGTTTTAAACTAAATAGGATTAGATTGTAGACATACATGCATGTCATTTTTTTTACTTAGATTTTAATTTTTCTATTTTTAAAAAATTCAATTTTTTGTTAATTTAATTAAAAAATAATATAACTTATATCTTGACAATGTTAACTAAATATTCTTAAAATCTCTTAAACGAATGTAATAACCCTTCCCAACACTCAAAAAAAAAAAAAAAAATCTCTCAACCTAATAGAATCCTTAAATGCATGAGATCAATTTATTTAATTAAAATATAATCTAATAATACTAATATATAATGCACATTAACTAATTTTAAAAAATTTTAAACTAATACTTTTGTGATCTATAAAGGAAAAAATGGCTAAAGAAGGGAAAAAAAGATTACATTCATCACTAATTTGCTGTTCTTTTAGAGGAGTTTGAATTCTACAATTATTTTTTAATCAAATATTATTGGCTTTTTCATCTAAAAAACAATAGTATAATTAATAAAAATTAAAATTCAAAAATTATTATAAATGAATGAAAAGCAATTAAATTAAAAAGATAGAGAGTAGAAAATAATTTTCAAAGAGATTCATGCACTAAAATCTAAGAATAACAATCAAACTAGATAGGGATGATCCAGATCTTATTAATAAGTTAAGAAAAGAGATTCATAGAGTCTTAGTAATTTACGAAATAAATAATCATTTTTCACTCATTGCGCAGTTTAGAATTGTTTTAATATAATTTGAATATTTATTAAATTAAATTTAAAAATCAATAAAAATTATATATAAATACGACAGTCTTTTATTCTAAAGAATAATAATAAAACAATTTCTTTTTTATTTTAATATTGCCATATTGTTATAAAAATTAATATTTAGAGTGACGAGTTAAAAATGTATTTATTTATGAATCTAAAGGCAGTATTAATTAACATTTACATTTAACTTAGTGTAAGAACAATAAATATTTTCATTATGTTAATAGAACTAACATTATATACTAATGTTTTGAAATTTTGATTATATAGATTGTTAAATGTATTTTAAAAATACAACATGATAAATGAGTAATTTATAGAACAGAGAAATTAAAATATCTATAAATATAAGGTTTAATGATTCAAAAAATTCAAATTCTTATGCAAATTTTTAATTCTCTAAAACTTTTAATTTTATCAATTATACCCTAATTTAACGAATTGATTTCAATTGTACCCCCAAATAAAAAAATTAGAATTTAGTAAAGTACATATTTAGATTCAGTTGACCTTATATTTTTTCAATTAGTTCAATCAAACTCAAAATTAAGTTTAGATCTTAATTAACAAGATACTCTTTTTTTTATTGAAAATTTACATTAAATTAGAAGTTTGCATTAAAAATATATATAAATTTAATTTTGCAAAATGAGATTAAATTGAATACAAATAAAGCATCATTTTAATTGAGTTAATGCATTTATTTTTTAAAATATTTTTTAGAAATTTTTATTTTAAATAGTTTAAATAATTTATTATTTAAAATATATTCTAAGTGGATTGAGAGCAATTTTTTTTTTTTTTAAAAAAAAAGAGATTGAAAGATTTTATGAATCACAAATCTAAATTTTTCATTTTAAATATAAAATTAAAATTTGTTTTATAAAAGACATAATAAATTTAATTAAGCAAAAATGTAATTAATTTAAATAAAAAATAAAAGTATCATATTAATTACAATCTACACTTAATTTTGAGTTTGATTGAACTAATTGAAAACGTATAAAGGTCAATTAAGTCTAAATATACACTTCACTAAATTTTGATTTTGATTTGGGGTACAATTGTAATCAATTCGTTTAGTTAGGATATAATTGATAAAATTAGAAATTTTGGATACAATTGAAAATTCACATAAAAGTTTGAGTTTTTTGAATTATTGAGCCTAAATATAATATCAATTAAAGAAATCTACTTTTAAAAATATGTAAACTAAAACACATAATATATGTGTGTTATGCTTTCTATTAAACATGATCAAAGAATCTTGACTTTTAGTGTGTGCACGTGCGCGCGCGTGTATATATATATATATATATATATATGAGCAATCATCGTAAAAATTGGTGTAAGTATTAAATAATTCTACATTTTATTTTAAATATTAATTCAAATGACTTAGTATAGCAAGCTAAACAAGCTACTCACTTACATGTTTAATTATATTGATTCATTTTACATTTTCAATATTATGATGTCCATAATTTTATTCAATTTATTACAAAGATTTAACTTTTTATAAGAATAATTGCTTATATCAAGAGGAAAGAGATAATTTAAGCACAACTTAGAATAATTTTTAATAATCCATTTGTGGAAACTGTTTTTTCTTTACGTAAGATTTAAACTTTAACCAAATTATTATAATTTAGTGATAATAAATGTAAATTGTCAACTACTGATATGGTACGAAATTATTCAAGAAATTTCTTTTTTTAATAAAAGAAATTCCTTTACTTGAAGCTCTTAATTAATAGTTTTCTAAGAAGGTTCAAATACTAATTTTTATTCTAACTTAATAATAATAATTTAATATAAACTAGAATTTTTAGATACATCTAATGCAACAATTTAAGAAAAGACTTATTCTTTTTACGTATATTTACTCTAGTAAAAAATTTAATATAGCTATTTGTATATATTTTTTTAAGGAAAATACAATATTTCATTAAGGAAGCGTTTTAGATACATATTGGTGTAAATAAATAAATAAATAAACATCATATATGTATGTAGATTTAGTCCTAACCATCGTCAATTAGAGGTAGTAAATAGGTCGAGTCAAGTCATTTCAAGTTTGATCGTTTTTGGGTTGTGTCATTTTTTAGTTAGGATATTTTCAGTTTGGATTAGATTTGAGACACCCGGGTTTCAAATAGGTTCATGTCACCCTTCAAGTTTGCATACAAAAAAAAATATTATAAATTGGGTGCAAGTTTGCTCTAAAAAATGAAATTTTGGGTCGAGTCAGGTCGTGTAATTTGTTATTCAATTTTTAAATGTCTATTTAAATTTTTTTATTATTTATGTAATATTTTCTTATAATTTGTTAAGAGAAAAATAATAATTTTCTTTTAAAGAATTATTTTTAATCAGATAGATTTTTAATGAAATAGAAATTGATTAAAATTTTTTATTTTTATTTAAATACTTAATAAATTAAATATAATTAATTTTTTTAAGTAAATGGCTATGTATGATGTAAATAACAATTGAGTTAAGTTCATATAAAATTATGTTCAAGTTATATATCATAATTTATATTAATATACAAACAAATATTTAATTTTTAATGGTAGCAAACCACTTATTATAAAAAAAAAATTGTATTTTGATAAAAATCTGTGTAATACAATTAGTTTTATCTTAATATGTGATTTTATAAAGATAAAAATCAAATTTATCAGAATTATTATAAAAAAAATAAGTAAACTTGTGATATATTTATTTTATGTATTGAATCACTAAAGAGATTATAATGAAATTTTGGCTTAATGACTTAAAAAATTTAAATATTTATGCGAATTTTAATTATATCTAAAATTTATAATTGAGTTAAAAGACTAGTTTACGGGCGTTCACATTCATTGACACGTGAGCTAGCACTTTAGTATGAAACGCGTTTTGATCCCAAACAATCCAATAATGACAGCGTACCTGAATCATACATTTTTGAACCTGTGGAACATATATATATATATTTTTGTAGCATAGGAAATATAATTAGCTTAGTTTTTCTCCCTTTACTTTGTGACGTATTCTCCTGATGATGATACTTAAAAGCAGAGGATGATAACAGCTATGAGGTCCTTCGTACAGCTGTCAAGGATTATTGGATTACAATGAAGGAGTACTACAAAGCTGTAAGCTTTTTATTTTTGTAGCTCTCAGGAAAATGTGCTGTCGAGGTTTTCTTTACTTCATTAAGAGAGTTGATGTGGCAAAGAACCTTTGTTAAAATGATTGGATAATGGTGATTGTATTGCTTTCAATTGAAGACTTACGATAGCCACACCTTGAATTGTGTTTAAGGTTCTGTTTGTGTTGTGTTGCAGAGAAATTTTTCCTACTGGTTTTTAGTTCTGATTACTTTTCCCAGTGTTAGTATCCTGATTTTTTAATAACTTGAACATTGTTTTCATCGCTGGACATAGATGACTAGGTGGTTGGCGTTAAATTGGCTCAATTCTGTTGCAGGCTGTTGATGCATTTGTCAAGGGTGATCATGCAAGGGCACACAAGCTGCTAGAGCAGGTTTTATTTTGATGTTACTTTAGTTATATTGATGCTGATAGATGACCATAATTGCTATGATGCTCTTTGGATATACCAAATTACTAACTTTGTTTACTTTGAAATTATATTGCTTCCTTGTTTAATCAGATGGAACTCTTTCTCTTTCTCTCTCTCTGTCTATATATATATATATATATATTCTACCTTGTTTTGGTCTCTAATTGTGGTCCACTAGTTTGCTGTAGTATAAACAAGCATCATACTGTGTGTCTGCATGAAAATTAGTGTCCTTCTGGTTTCCAATTAATGGCAAATCCTTGTGTTCACTATTACAATCCTGCTGGTATTCTTACTTCCCTTAGGAGGCTGCAGCATGATGTAAACGCTCAGAAACTTAAACAGCTGATAAAGCATCTCAGTGTCGGTTGATTTATTATGAGTGTAAATAACCTAGAATAAATTTATTATGATTTATTATAGACCGTAAACAACCTAGAATCAATTTCATTAACTGTTGTCTATTGTGAAAAGAGTTGGTATGGTATGTTTATGTTTATAGTTCAAGTGTAAAGAGTTTTAGACGGACGATAATTGGATCAATAGAGCGGCTTGTGGTGTTAATTCAGCATTTGCATTATCTGCGATTTCAGGGAAAATTTTTTAACAAAAAGGCCCGAGAAGCAGATGACAGGTCTTGGAAAAAGATGATTGAAGGCCCCAGGTTTGAGCAAAATGAACTTTTTTATATTCAACCTGTCTTCTATATATTGCTCCGTAGTCCCAACCATAACATGAATTGGGACATTGATTTCAGGGAAAAGTCGGTAATGTCGCTTGATTTGCATAATTTTGAACCAAAGGAAGCTTTACGTATTCTGAGAACTCATTTGATCTGTGTTTGCAGAATCCCATGTGGGTTTTTATTCTCTTCTTCTGTTCTTTTACATTGAATTAGAACAACATTACATAACTTTGTATCTGGACCTTTTACAGGTATCAACATTACATAACTTTGTATCTCGACTTTTACAGGTATCAATTACCTAAGGGTCATTTGGAGAGCAATAATGAAGATACCAAAAAAGGGGCAAGGAAAAGACTGGTAACACTAAGGTCATCAACCTATTTTCTGTTTAATTTTTTTTTTAATTGTCTGAAAATTAGATAAAAAATAATCCTATTTTCCGGTTAAAATCTCGTTTATGTTTTTGACTAGCAGTTCAGTTCTCATAATGCTAAAGTATCTTCTTTAAATACGTGAAACTTCCTTTGCATATCTTGGCATGGCTGCGTACAACATATTAAATAAATCCAAAACTTATCGTAAAATTGCAATAGTATTTGAATCTTCTAAAATACACAATTATTTCCAAATTTTTACATTCTATTTGAAATAAATTACGAAAGAAGAAATAAAAAAATTTATTTATTTTAGTAATAGAATTTTTTTTTGTTTGGATAAAATTTTAAATAAATTTTTTAAAATTTTCTTCTCAAGTCTTTTTTGAAATGAAAAATTAAATTCTTTTAAATATAACCTTTCCAAATAAGAGAACCATTAAAATAGAATTCAATTTTTTTAATTATTTTCAAAATTTGAGTTTTCAAATAGTTTTTCAAAAAAAAAAAAGTATTTTTTAAGTAGTGTTATTGAAAAATGCCCTTTCGCAATCTTCAAAAGGCATGAGAAAACCAAATCGAGTAGGCCTGGTTGATTGTTTCACCAAACATACTAATATTGTGGGTTGTTATGCCTTAGAGAATGGTTCTTAACTTTTGACTGTAAGTTGAACAAGCAAAGAGTCGTACACAACGATTGTGAAGAAAATTTGCAAGAAACAAAAAATTAATCAGTTCCAGTTTCACACATCAGGAACTGGAGATCACAAAAAACTGTTGACCTCTTTGACTGGTTCGCTGAATCTCATTTTAGGCATGAACATGTGATTATCACGCATTGTATCTTTAAAAAACAAATGTCAGTTGAAGTATGCATTGCACTAGTTGATGTGGGGATTGGGATTCTTCATTTGGCTTATCCCTTGCCTGTAATAATACTATATAAATTACTTTGTTCTCTTTCTTAAAATCTGCTAAATAGGCTACATCAAATTTGTTGCATTGCCTTGTAGCATATGTTTCTGAAAGGCTCTAAGTTAGAGCGCTTCAAGATCAAAGTAGAATAAGAATGTACTACGTAACTAAAAAACTTTTCTTGTGCAGATTCTGAAGCAACTGGAGAAGGAATCCATCAAATGAAATGAAGAAGATGAGGGTCAGACAATATCAATCCAAATTGACGTGATTGACCCAAAACGCTTGAGCTTTGCGAAGAAGCATGGTGTAGGGGATGAGAGCTAAAAAGGGTATTATCTGTAGCTGCAGACTAAAGAAATGTGATGCTAGGTACTCGGCCAGAATTGTCCTGTTCAAGAACTTAAAGGGAAGTTCATGTGCGGCATGTCTTCTGTGTTTCCAGGAACAGAACTGTTGCCTCCTCTTTTGGCAATTAAAGTAGAGTAACAAGATGATGTTACCATGATCAAATAAGAGTAAAGATGATCCTTAGACATGGGCCCAAGTGGAAATTGTTGTTTTGGAATTCTGGCTGTTATGCTGATGTCGTTGTTTGAACTACAACCTTGGTTTGTTTCGCTTCTCTATCCTTCTCTTTCACTTTTATTTATAAATGGAGATTATAATCTTTTGGGAATTTAGGTTACAATTCTTCTAGACTAAGAAACGTGTTTTTTTTACCCTCAAACTCTCCTATATATCGTCCCGCGCAATGGGATTTGAAGATCTTATTTGTAGAAAAAAGAAACCCAAAAAAATGGATCCATATAATAATATAAAATTAATTTTAGCTTTAAAAATTATTTAAAAAATAATATTTTTGATAAGTAATTAGAAATTACATATTATTGTCATTATACTATTTGATTCAAAATTATTAACTAATTAATTAAAAGAAAAATATAAAAATGAAAAACATATAAGAGATAAGAAAGTACTTTAAAAATTAAAAATTTTACTATTTATCTGGATTAAATAAAAATAGATTAAATTATTTTTAAAAAATTACTTAGTTAAATGTTCTTATGTATTAAATATAATATAATATAAAATAATTAATATTTTATACTATAATTCACAATTCATGCGAATTACCCATTAGTTTATAGAAAATACTCGTAGATACTAAGTATAAATAAATAAGTATCCACTTCTCAAAAACAAAAAAACAAAAAGTGAAGTATCTTTTACACCAAACTGCTGAATATGCAATAATAAATTCATTTTAAATTTTATTTTTTTTATTTGACAAACTTATTTTCAATCCCTTTATTTTTTAATTATTGCATAATTGAGCCAAAAACTTTTTTCCTAAACATATTGAAAATTCATTTAATTACATAAATAAATTTATTTAAAACATGAAAGTTGTACTACTTTATAATGAACTACAAAAACTTATTGAGGTTAGGAACAAGAAAAAAAAAAAAACTACTTTAGATTTTTAAGATCATGTAAATTTGTTATATGGAAGCTTAGAAGGGTATTTCGATGGAAGCAAAGGAGTAAGGCAAAGTGATCTCATGCCACTTTTTTTTTTTTTTTAATTTATGCTAGCAATGGAATATCTCAATAGATTATTGAAGAAAGAAATGTACTGCTGATTTTACTTTCATTATGAGTTGTGCTGAGTTGAAGTTTAGTCATTTATGCTTTGTGAACGACTTTTTTTTTTTTTAATTTTTCTCGTGGAGACGTGGAATTCAGTTTGGTGTTAAAATTTCCTCTGAGTACCTTTTTTTTTTTACTATGTCTAGGTTGCAAACAAATAATGCAAAAAATATTGCCTATTTTGGAAATATAGTTGAGTCAGTGAGAAGACAAGAATTTCCAATTGAATTATCAAACATTTATCTTATGCTCTCAGGTTACAGTTGGTTAATTTAATATTACTCAACATGAATACTTATTAGTGTTCTATGTTCTTGTAACAAAAAATAGTTATTAAAAAAGTGAAAAAACTATATAAAAGGTTTTTTTTTTTTTATGGAAGGTTAATGATAGTTACAAGAGAGGACTAGCTGCTTAGTCTGAAGTTTATAAGTCTATGATTGAAGAAGAGTTAAGGGTGAAATATTTAGTTGTTTGAAATAAGACAACAGTAGCTAGAATAATTTAGGAATTACTTTCAAATAAGAGTACCTTATGGATAAAATGGGTTATAAAATTGAGGAAGTTAAGATTCCAGGAGATAAAGTCTAGTTATGCAAGTTGGGTGTTGTGAAAGATGAGGTTAGCCATTAAACAATTATTTTCTTACGAATTGGGTAATGAAACTATGTGTTATTTCTAGTATGATCATTGATTAGATAGAGAAGCAATATTGGATAAATTTCCAAATATTAATATAAGGGATGTTGATGTTTCAAAGTATGTCAAAGTTCAACATGTATAGAAAGGAAGAAGATGATGCTTCCCGGACCTCTTGAACAGTACCACTAGCCAAATATGAGATTTAATTTAGGAAAAACATATTACCAGAGATGCCAAAGGTGATCAGATTGTTTGAAAAATTGGAACAACTAGATGACTTCTTAGTTTTTAATGCTTGAAACGCAATATTGATGAAAAGACCAAAAATTTACTGGCATAAACTGATTTAAAACTCTAAATGTATTCCTAGAGATAGTCCTATTGTCTGGCTAGTTGTAAAGGAAAATTATGGACTTTGCTAAAGCTTCATTAATGGAGAATAGTTCCTTTAAAACTTTGTATTTAGTTTGGTTTCCAAGCAGAAATTAATAAGTACTTATTTATTTATTTTCTTTGCAGCATTATAGGCTAAAGTTGGTATTGAATAAATATAGAAGAAGACAACCCAATTGGATTGAGGATTTGTATTTGTTTAGCAAGAGATCAGTACATAAAAACTCTCTGTGCAGGCGAAGGAAATTTGCTTTCTCTATCATAGTTTGTTATTTTTAGTTAGCCAAAAAGAGACAAATATTATGTTTATAGAGGGAGTTTTTCATTATATTAAACAAAATGTATAGGTAAGATTTAGTTGTTATTTGATAACCATATTAAACACCTAAAATTAAAATATTTAACACTTATTTTTTAAAAAATTGTTTGATAATATTTTTTTTTAAATTGTGAACATTTTAAGTGTGTTTGATAATATTTTTTATTAAGCATTTAATTTTTTTAAAAAAAACTTAATCTGATAAGTAGAAAATTTTTATTTAATAATTTAAATAATAGAAAAAAGTTTACTATTTTGATATATTCCATCAATATACCTTTTACCATAATTATCACTCTTTATTATCACAATTCTTCCTATTTATAAAGAAGTATCTGATAATTAAGGTTTAAAATTTGAAAAATCAAATTATCTGATAATTTATTGTACAATGCATAGTTATTTTATTTAAAATTATCTCTTAGATTTGATTTTTTTGAAAATTTGAATCTAGTCAATTATTATTCAACTTTTAAAATTTTTAATATTAACATTTTTCAACTTTTAAATTTCAATATTAAAATTATTTAACACTTAAATTTTCAATACTTAATTTATACGAATAAAGTTGAATTAATTTTCAATACTTAATTGATACGAATAAAGTTGAATTAGATTTTTTACCCGTATGCTAAGCACAAGTCCCAAATCTATTCAACAATCAAACAATAAGATTTGATCTTCAAATCCCAACTAGACTCTTAGAAAACCTACTTCTAGCAACCCAAATTATAAAGATCTAAAGTTTTGTTAATCTCAATCTTAAATTAACTAAGTAATTTAAAACTTAAATTAAACGAGTTTTGTGAAATTATTAAGTTCACTCAACAATCTCACCAACTTTTTTTAAGAACTCAAGAAGAGAAATCTCTCTCACAAAAGTTTATAGCTAAAAGAATAATTCATCAAACTTAAATTTTTATAATTTAGGTTGCTAGAAACAAGTTTTCTAGGAATCTAGTTGTGATTTGAAGATCAAATCTTATTATTTAATTCTTAAATAGATTTGGGACTTGTGCTAAACATACAGGTAAAAAATCTAATCCAACTTTATTTGTATCATTTAAAAATAAGTTCTCATATTGTTAGAACATAATTTGGAATATGTTTGTAATTAAGACAAAACATTCTTTATCGAGCATGTTCTGTCTCATGTTTTGTCCTAACATGAAAATTTGAATTTTTTTTATCAATTTATTAGGTTTGTCCGCAGGAGCCTATAGAAAGTCTTCATAACTGAAATTACATCAAAATGAGATTTGTTTTGGACTTGATAATGATCCACTAAATCCATTTACTGAAAAGTCCAATTTCCAATTTTGGGCTTTAACTTTGACCATACACCGTTCATGAATTCAATAGGCCTATTGGGCACGTCATTAATACTTAGTTATACTAAACATCCTTTTAGTTAGATTTTTTATCTATTTTGTTCGTACAATTTTTCAACACTGAAAATTCTTTTTAGTGATTTACCAAAAAAAAACCCATGTAAATTTCCAGTTTTGTGCATTGACTGGAGCAATTTCTTAAAAACCGCTTGTATTTTTTATGTAGAAAATTAGGGTATAACTTTCTCCCAAAAGAAAAAAACAAATAAATAACATGGGCATTATGTTATTACGCTATTATGGACTTGGCCTTGGCCTTGGCCAGTGAATGAATTCTAGATGTGATTTCAATTTTAAAAATGATATTAAATAATTTTTTTAATATATATAAGATTATTTTTTTATTTTTTAAATTAATACATCATCTTTAAAAATTTATGTAATTAAAATTAATTCAAAATAAAATAGTTATTTCAATATAGTATAGATTTTATATTAAAAATTATTTTTTAAATAAAAAAATCTATTTTCTAATTAATTAGTATATAAAACTTTTAATATAATATAAATTTTATATAAAATTAAAATGAAAATTTTATTATAATAGTCACACTACTAGTATATTAGTATATCGTTTGTTTGGCAAAAAGAGTCCTTTTAAAGTAAAAAAAGAAAAAGGCCGCGTTTGAACTATGGACACGTATGAACCGTTGGATAATTCTCGAGATGTGCGAACAAATCTATCAACGGTTATAATAGCATCAGAGGAATATGTACAGCTGAGAATGACACTAAACAGTGTTGTGGGTCCAGCAGGTAATGTCTTTGTCAGCTCTGCGGCGCAAATTAGACAATGAAAAGATTCTTCCATAATGCCGCATACCTTCCCATGGTTCCGCCAGCCAATGCCCTGAGCCGACCAAAAACTTCATTTCTTCCATGATGTCTTTATTTTAAATAAATAAATTAATTTTTTGAAAGTTTTTTTAATGTTTGATTGTAAGAAATATAAAACTAACAAGAACTTGAATTTCTCTAGTTATTCAACTTTCCATGTTGAGAAAGTAATTTATTAAAAAAATTTGAAATAAATTTATTCAATAAAATAAAATTATTTATATTAATAGATTCAAAATAAAATTATATTTTATAACATACTTTCTTAAAAATTAGTAAACAAACCAAACACTAAATTAATGTGTTTGTCAAAAAGTATAAAAGTAAAATATTATTAAATTCAAATTTTTAAGAAATTACTATTTTATATAAAAAATTACTCTTCAAAAAATTGCATTCTGAAAGTGATTATCAAATAAGATTATAATTCATTTAAACATAAATTAATAATAAAAAAAAATTAAAATATTTTTTCATGAAATTAAAAGATTTAATTATAATAAAACTAATCACAAATTTACATATTGCACGAATTGATTATAATAATAAATTTTAAATAAATTTAATATTTATTTTTCTTAAATAGTTAATTAATTAGTTCAATTTATTTTATAAAATTATATTTTAATAAGATCTTTTCAAGTAAATAAAATAATAAAAATAATAAACTATAATTAAATTAGTTTTAAAATGTTAATAACAATAAATTTTTTTGATAAAAATAAAAAAATTCATAGTTTATTTTTTATTTCTTTTATTTTTATTATATAGAAAACTAAATGCTTATTTTTATTAAAGTACTGAAGAGGACAAATATGAAAAACTTACTATATTATTAAACTTTCCAAATTAATTTTTATGTGAAAAATTTCTAATATTATTATATTTTCTATATTTTTTTTTATCAATTTAGGAAATTGAATTCTTAATTATTAGTTTATTTATTATATAAAAAATTCAAAATATATTATATTATTATTTATTACAAATTATAGTATTAATATAATTATTTAATAAATCATAAATACTCAGAATTAATTATATATTTCTATTGATTGAAGAAAAAAATTTGAAATTTAAAACATTTTGTTATTAAAACCACAAATATTAGTGTAAAAAAAAAAAAAAAACCTCAAATATCAAAGGGAGCGGCTTAACATAGCCGAGCCATCTAAAAGACTGTCAAAGTCCAAACCGTAAGACATGGGCTCTGTAGAGCAAAGCTAATATAAAATCCTACAAACACAATCTGTGTCTTAAAATCAAAAGCCAACATTATTAAATTAATAATCTTTGTCGTACTCTTCTTTAATCTTAGGACCAAAATAAGGAAAACATTAAAAATATTCCAAATCTTGCGGAAAAAAAACCCATTGGGCTCAGCTTCCTGTTTTCGTACTCCCTTTTAGCTTCCACTCTGCTACTCTCCTTTCTCTCACCAAGAAGGCTCTCTCTCGTCTTTTTTTTTTGGTTTTTCCTTCTCTTTCTTTCTACATTCTCAAAGATTTTTGATAGATAGGTATAAAGAAAGAGATTTATCTACATATATTCAGTGGTAGTTGAAAGGCGTTAGAGTGATGAGGGGACCTTTGGGTGCAGTGATAGGAAGGTACCCATCAAGTGATGGAAGTACCCAAATTGGTGGAATCATTAGGCACAATAGGAAATGCAGGGATGTTGCTTTTCTTGTCATTTTTATTGCATTTTGGGTTGCCATGATTGTCAACTCCAGCTTT
>CATIWR010065973.1:0-34839 GCA_949677035.1 Omphalea diandra | reverse complement strand
ATGTTAAAAAATCAAATAAATGTTTAATATATAAATTTTGCAGATATGTTTGATGACTCTGAGTGTACACTCAGAGTCATCAAACATATCTGCAAAATTTATATATTAAACATTTATTTGATTTTTTAACATGTTATATATTATAATTTTTTCTATTATACAATAGATATAGATATGTTTGATATTTTATATATTTATATTGTTACTGTACTTTTTAGTCTATTACATATAATAAACAATAGTTTTTTTTATTACATTATAATATATAGATCAAACTAAAGAGAATCATATTTTCTCATGACATTCTTGTTTTTGTGACGATGATTCCATTATAATTTCTTGTTGTTTACTCTTGTAAAGATGATTTCTTTAATGCATCGCTGTAAAAATTTAATTGTATGATTAGTAATATATTATTTATTATTTATTTAAAATTTTATTGAATTGCACATACCTATTTGAATTCGTTTTTGAATAAGTTTTTCTATCATTGAGCGGGTAATTGGTATTCGCAGTAACGATTATCCAATTATTGACAAAGAAGTTGATCTTGGAGTCATTTTAATATTTTCTTGAAGAAGTTGAGTGTCTAAAAAATGTGTGCTACTCTAAAGTTAACGAATCTTGATTTATCTATTATGTAGCGATTGTTATTTAAAAGTTTTTTTGTCCTATAACCTTTATTAATATACGTGGCAATTCAAATTTTTACTCTTTTCTATTTCTGATAAAGCTTTGTGCAATTGAAATGCGATAATTTTTACTAATTCGTCAACCACTTTTTTAAACATAAGAAATATTATTGATCCTATTATATTTGTATGATGATATTAAATTTATACCTATAAAAATATATATTCAATTGTCATGTGAACATATATATTTATGAGTATTTAAAAGAAGTATACTACCAAGGAATTGTTGGTTGATTAAGCTTTGTACAATCATTGTATCATATCCTCCTATTGTGGATTTTAGTTTCTTTACGATATGAAGAACAAGCATAGTACTACCAACCTTTTGATGAATCTATATTTGTAATTGTAGCTCTATATCTATAGGTAAATTTCATACTCTGTAATATGTATAATATATATGCTAATTTTAATTTTATGTATATATTTTACGTGATGTATTTTTTTTATACAAACCTATTATTCTTAAATGACAACTTGGAACAACTCTTCGAATATTTTGTGATTGATTCATGCTTCTTCAATTGGATTGACTATTCTTCAAGCTCCATCATTATTAGTAATGGAAAAAACATGTGCATACAATAAGTATTTTAGATATTTTAAATGATAACTTACCTATTTTTCATTTTGCAAACTTCAGATATGTTAAAATTAACATAGTATCTCAATGAAGACTAGGTTAATAAATATAATATTCCTGTGATGAATAAAAAAAAAAAATATATATAAGCTTTTCTATTTTTATATTATATATGTGCTATATATTTTTTAACTTTCTAAAGTTTATTATTACCTTCACATTTTCTTACTATCATCGTTGTAAATATGATGATAATAGATCCTTCTTCTTATTTGGCAAAAATCATATTTTTGTCAAACTGTTCAGCCATTTGATTTCATATTGTTATAAGTAATTGTTATTCCCATTAGATATATAAAATATTTTAATTATATTATTTTTATTAATATTAATTACCTGATATTTTTGATATGCACATTCCTTTTTTTTTTTTTGTTATTCTGCCTCATGTTCATACATCTTTTATGACTAATATATATTATTTGTCCAATTACATTTGTAACATGAAATATATATTTTAGACATTTTATATTTTTTTTTTTCAAGAAAGAAATAATAAATTGTATTTGGATAAGATGTTATGGTTAATATACTTGCCAGATGCACATCATTATTTATTCTAACTAAAGATTTTCATAGTTGGTAAATTGAAATTTTTTCAAATGGAATTGTTGATGAGTCTTCTGCAATTCACCAAATAGAAGTATTTTTGCTAATTCAAATAAATTTATCAAATACATGATACGATTTTCTTTGGGGCATTGCTTCAAATCCAGAAAACATGCATACTTCTCCTTCTTTCAATACAATGCAAAAAATATGCGATATCAAATTTCTAAATTATTGCATGTGTACTATTTTTCTATCATTTAATGATAAAATAATAATAATTATTTTCATAGTCTATATTAATAAATATATAGATAATTGATTTTATCATCATATTCTATATGATGTGATTTTCTTTGGGGCATTACTTTAAATCTATAAAGCATGTATACTTCTCCTTCTTTCAGTACATTACAAAAATATGGAATATCAAATTTCTAAATTATTGCATGTGCACTATTTTTCTGTCATTTAATGATAAATAATGACAATTATTTTCAGTCCATATTAGTAAATATATAGAGAATTATTTTATATGTTATACAACTATTTACCTCTTCCTCTAATAGTAAGCTGTCTAAACTCATAACTTCATTATTCTAAGTTGGATTTATTGATACCCTATAGATGTGCTATTCTAATCTTTACCTTTTAAATCTTCTTTTCAGTTGATATTGCTAATTTTGATAAAATGTTGTATGCCATAATTTACAATACTTAAATGCTAGTTCTAGTAAATAAATGTCTACTTTTTATTGTTTATCCTTGACTTTTTTTTTATTGTCATACTGTAACAGATTATAATAAAAAATTATTTTCTGCTTATTGTAAATAAAAACTTGTATTCCATTACATTTATTATAATACGTGAGATTTGAACGATTTCTCTAATACGTGAACTTGATAGAATTTTAGATTCTATTATTTTCTTTCCTAATTTAGTTATTATTAGTCGAGTTATATTACATAATCTAGCATTGAAATTTAAATTTCTTAATATTATAATTGGGCTTTTAAACTTTCAGGTGTAATTCATGATGTGGAAAACTATTAAATTTTAAAGAGGTTAGTATTCAATAAGATATTTAATAATTATGTCTTCTAAATCAATTAAATTTTCATTTAGATAATCAAGACTACAATATATTTTCCTTCTTCTGGTACCTATTATTAAATAATTCTTTATTATATCAATAACATCATTAGTAGGCGTAGTAATTGATCTTTCTTTTAAATAATTTTCATTATTGAAATTATCTTGAAAATTTTCATATATTGCATTTATGATATATTCAATATTCTTATTCTTATCTTTTAATAATTAATGATCTGATAATTCAATCCAAGTAACTTCTTCTTCTTCACATTTATGTCTAATTGTTGGTGTGATTCCACTATATATACTCAATGTCCAATTATTAAATTTTAATATTGGTTCTTATTCTGTTATATATTACATTTGCTTGTAAGCTCATATTTATTGTTAATATATAAATTTGAAAATATTTCGATAAATATGATTTTATCATAGATGCATTAGGTACAATTAGTAAAACTTATCTAAAAATCTACCTAATAATACTATTTTTCCACCAAAAAGTTTATTCCCTCCATTGTTATATTTATCATTAACAATGTCTTATATTGATCTATTAAATGCTTCAAAACAATATTTGTGAATCATTGGTACTTCATCCCAAATTATAAGTATTGTATGTTTTAATAATGTTGCTAGTTGAGTTCATTTTTTTTTTTATTATTTCACTTGTAGAGTGCTCTTCAATATTTAAAGCTATTTTAAATCTTAAATGTGTTGGTCGACCTCTATGTAGAAATAAAGAGGCAATTTCTGATGATGCAATAACTAATACAATTTTATTTTCATATAATATTTTTTCTATTATTGTTTTATATAAAAGGGATTTTCTAGTTCTTCCATTTCCATATATAAAAAATTGTTCTCCTTTAGTTTTATGCAACTAATTTGATTACTATGTCATATATCATTTTTGCTCTATATTTAGATAGTCATATAATATTTTGTAATACTTTTCTCTATCTTTTGTATTACAACTTAGGTTTTCATGTCTTAAATTATTATTTAATTATTTAAATAGTAGGCATTGGAAGTTTATAGTTTTCAAATGATGTTGAATTATTATTAAATAATATTTTTAATTCATAAACGACATGATTTTTTAATTCTTGATTTGAGATTAAAAAATGTGAAATGCCTAGTATTTTTTGAAATTGATATACGATATTATCTACAAACATTTTTCAATATTCATCTAATAATTTTGTTGGATTTGGTACTTCATAATATATTATTAAAATTATAAAGAGGTATCATAATTGAGCCAAACTTGCCTAATGTGAAGCTTCATTTAGTGATTCACACCATTCTTTATCATCACCTAATAAACCTAAAGCATTGCATGCTAATTTAAATACAGAATAATAAATATTGTTTACTGTTTTAATGTCGTCAAAACTTTTTACTCCTTTAACAATGCGTAATAACATTCTTAAATAATATAGTTCATTTGGATTAATGTCGTCAAAATTTTTTACTCCTTTTAACAATGTATAATAATATTCTTAAATAATATAGTTCATTGTATGAGGGTGTATATAAACCATTCTACATATACATTGACCTTGTTGTCTTTTTGTCCATATCTTATTTTTATTATTCCAAAATTATTTTATGGGAAATTCTACATATGTTAAATTTCTTGCTTTTTTACTTATTTTGTTCATTCCATCCATTTTGTAAACATTATTTTTTTTATGTCAGAACATGCAGGGGACATGAGACATGAGCATGTCTTATATTAGGTAAACATGCAATATTTCATGTGTACTATACAAGCTATATTGCTAACAACTTAACAAGTGCTAATAGTGTTGTGAAATGAAATGGTCTTCAAGGAATGATTACATCTTTTAAACAATGCAATTGTCTATATCCTTAAGTCTGCATGGATATGAACATTCTATGCCAAGGCTAATGGGGAGAGTGGCGCAAAGTAAAGTTCCTTTATTCCTTGCTTAACAATGCCTTGAGGGAGGAACATATGTATTTCACGCATAGTGTCATCAAATATATACAATTGAAATATACTTGGTCTAATATACTAAAATAATATATGGAAGACTTAACATGCCATTAGCATCTCAGTCAATCCATCCGTTGGCATGATGTCCCTAATGACCCTCCATATGCGGACAACAAAGTGTCCATCATCTTAGTTTTGCATTACAACTTGATGTAACATCTCATGGCCATACAGTTGGGCAAAACGACATGTAATTTAGTTCAACCACATTAATTCTCAGCCTGAGTTGATTGTATGTAAAGATAATAAAATCAGGAAATTTTTAGTTAAATACACACCAAACTTTCATTGGCTATATTTTCCAGTAAAATCATTGAGAGGAAGCAAAATGGATACATTTGTTAAGCATCTAAGTACATACTATAAAAAAAATTCAAAATTAAAAACAACTTGCCGTATAATTAGGGGATACAAAATTTCTAGGAATTTGTAAGTAGAAGGAACATATATGAATTTCAATTTTGCAAAATTGTTACCCCTTTTATGATCTACAGGAGATCACATTACACCCAATCCATGAAGCTTTGAGATATTAAGGGCCATTAATCTCTTTACTATTATGTTATTATCCATTATTGACTATAATACACATAAGGATGCAAATGATTAGAAGACATATGCAATGAATTAACTAAAGTATTAGTTTTTCTATTTTTATTTTTTGCGACTAAGTGGATTATGATGAACTATGACCAAATGTTGCATCAAATTTCCTTAAATTGAGTACATAATTAATGAATAAAGTATGTGGAGATAAAAGAAGATGAGTATATTTTATCTCCATTTGATCACAGTACCTATTATATTCCCTCGAGATCTTTTGGACTGGGCAATGAAAACATTGTCTAATAATTAAGTAACTTACCTCTTAAGCTTTGTAAAAAAGATTGATCAAGTACCACAAAAGTGTGCCCTAAGTGAGTGATGTAAATAGTTTCCTTAAAAAGGTATTCAACTTTTAAAATGATGATTCTCTATCCCCTCACTTTATATAATTCCCCAGTTATAATTCAGTATCCAATCTTATGGAAAGGAGGGGAGGGTTTGTTGATGAAGTTGACAATTGTGCCTTTAAAGGTGAGCCTAACCATGAAGTGTTATCCCTAATATTTTGGTCATTTGTGTAGGTCTACCATTTGTTTGACTACCTTAATCAAAATTTGGTGCGTATTATCCCTCTAACTTAACCTTCTTTACGTGTATCTAAAAGGTTGTTGTACTTTATGTCCACTTAATTGTTTATTTTATGCTTGTTTGTTTTATAATTTGTCTAACCCAAAATGGTGGTACCAAGATATGGCATATGCAAAGTTAATGTGTTTAGTGTGCATTTTGCATGTTCTTGGTACTAAGGTATAAAGTAATTTCATTGTCCAAATTCACTAAAAAAATAAGTTTGCTTACTATGATTGAGCATAATAGTAGTAGGTATTCAAATGCAATACTATGATATAGAGGGAGGATATGAACTGCATGACCATTAATGGCTTCACTTGCATTTTTAATTTGGAATCCATATATTTGATGGTCATGCATAATAACCAATTGCATTTAGGATAAGACTATAATGTAAAGGATGCAAGTTTGTCTTTTATTAGGCCAAAGTCATACCATCTGTTGGTAGGTTGCATGTGGGTAAATGGAACACATGTAGAAGGGACAATAAGAACCACTATACATGCCACTTCTATATGTTGACATTATAGCAAGCATCATAAGTGGTCTGTGTAATTTTCAATTTAAATTGAAATAACCGACCAAAACTATTAATTTCAAAATTTTGATTCAATTAATACAGAAGTTCAGTTTGACTTAGTTACTATTTTAAGAAATCTTGGCTTTATTGGTTCAATTTGATTTTGAGTTTTATCAAATTTGTTTAATCGAATTATGAAATGATGTCATTTTGCCTTATGTGTTTATGTATACAATTAACCCTAATTTCTATCTATCACAACTATTTTCTCCTCTCCTTATAGCCATTCCTCCTATGACCCATACCTTACTTCTGCCTCATCATCCTCACAACCTTCCACTACCACATCATCCTCTTCCACCCATATCTCTTGCCACCACCTTCTTCCTTATAGTCCTCACACACCTCATCTCATCATTTGCATTTCTTTTTTTTATTATGTATCATTTGCTATCTTTGGTGCCTTCTCTTCTCTATTGTCTTCAATTTGAGACTCGGGTTGTTGTAGCTGATCACTTTTAAAAGGTGTGTATCTTTATATTTAATTTAGTTGTGTTCACTTTAGTTGATTACTATATGCATTCTTCATTGTATTCTGCTAAACTCTTCTTAATTTAAATATGTACATTCACCTGAATATATGCACATGTGGGTAATCCAATGCTTGTGTCTCCATGGTATATAATCATTGCTACATGTTCTTGTTGTTACTTGTTTGTTTTGCTAAATAAAGGTTGTTAACCTAAACCTGTAGAATTCAATTCATTATCATCATCTATCATAGCAATCATCATAAAAACAAATATGGTAATCAAAAATTGAATTGAATTAATAAAAATAAAAATTGTAATTTAGAAAGGTAATTTGTTATATAAATAATGGTATTTCAATGTATTCCATTATTTGTTTGTTGTATTTTAGTGTTATTTGGTGTATTTTGAGTATTTGTTGTTGTATTTTGGTGTTTGTTTCGTGTTTAGTATTTACTTTATTGCATTTTAGTGTTTATTTGTGTATTTTAGTGTTTATTTATTATATTTTAGTGTTTTTAATGTATTTTAGTGTTTATTTAGTATATTTTAGTTTTTATTTATGGCATTTCAATATGTATTTGGTGTATTTCAGTGTTTGTTTATTATATTTTAGCATTTGTTTGGTGTATTTTAGTATTTGTTTATTGTATTTTAGTTGGTCCAATATTTTTTGTTAGACTGTTATTTTAACAATGTTACTAAATTATTAAATGTGTAGTGGTTAATGACAGGATTGTTTGAGTGATCATATCTTTGTGATGGATCTTTTGATGTGGATCATATCTTTCATTTTCAACCTACAGTTTTCATAAATTTAATTAATTATGAACTTTATGTTTTTCATAAATTTACTACCTTTTGAGTTTCATTGTCCTTATTTAATTGTCCTTTTTATTTCTTAGACATCTAATAGATAAGAACCACCTAACACAACTGCAGCCGAAATAGTAGAAGCAACTTTTAAACCTTCTACAAAATCAACTCAAACTAATGCAAGTACTACTAGAGTTAAGAAAAAGGCCATGACACTAAGGGTTGAAGTGTGGAATCACTTCACAAAATTTTTAGACAATGAAGGTAATAAAAAAAAAAAAGCAATATTATTGCGTTAAGGACTTTTATAGCAATGTGAAAAACAATGGCACTAGTTCTCTCAAATGTCATATGAAAAAAGAAACCACATAATGTGTACACACATCAAACATAGTTATTTATACAACCAACTTCACATTGTCATGGGGGGGAGTGTGAGAGACTAGGTAGCTTAAGGACCTAGAAGTTTAACGAAGATTATGTAAGGAAATGCTTAGCTAAAATTATCATTGTTGATGAGCTTTCATTTAATTTGTTGAATAAAAAGTGTTTATAAAATTTATAGGTGCATTGCAACCTAGGTTCCAAATACCATCCCGATGAACAATCACTCAGAATTGTTACCAATTATACCTAGATAAGAGACTAAAATTGTAAAAAATTTTAAAGAAGTCTAATCAAACAGTTTGTCTTACTACAAACACATGGTCTTCATTTGCAAAAAATTAATTACATGGTTAGTCTTCGTTTACAAAAATTTGATTACATGGTTATCACTACTCAATATATTGATACTGATTAGAATTTTAATAAGAATTCTTAATTTCATTCTAATCACTAACCATAGAGGTGAGTCAATTAACATGGATATTGAGACTTATTTGCTCGAATAGAGGATTGATAAGGTGTTTACAATTACAATTGATAATGTTAGTTCAAATGATGTAGTCATTAGATATTTAAAGAGGAAGTTACTTAGTTAGTCGACTTGTATTGCTAAAGTGATTCCATTCACATGAGGTGTGTTACTCATATAATTAACTTAGTAGTTATGGATGGGTTAAAGGATGTGAGCACATCAATTAGAAGGATTTAGGAAGTAGTAAGATATGTAAAACAATCTCCTATTATATTCGAAAATTCAAGAAATGTTGTGAACTTGAGAAAATCAAATGCAAGAGTTTGCTTTGCTTAGATGTGTCTATTAGGTGGAATTCCACTTATTTAATACCAAGTGTAGCAAAAAAAAAAAAAATTAAAAGGGCATTTGAGAGATTTGCAAATCAAGACCCATATTTTTCCATTAATCTTCTTTAAAAAGATAGGAATAGTGGGGTGTTTGATTCCTTGGATTGGAAAAATGTTAGGAGAATGATTGATTTTTTAGTAAGTTTTATGATCTCACCTTAAAGATTTCTAGCTCATTGTATGTCACATCTAATAATTTTTTCAATGAGATTAGTAAAGTTTAAAGCCTACTTAAGGAGTTATAACAGAGAAATGATTTTGAATTAAAATCCCTAAGTGACAAAATGAAAAACAAGTTTGACTAATATTAGGGATATCTAGTTAAGATTAACAAACTTATATTGTAGTAGTTCTTAACCCACATAAGTTAGAGTTTGTGGAATTTGCAATTCTTAGATTGTATGGGAATGTCAAAGGATTAGACTTGGCAAAGAAAATTAGAGGTATCTTATTTGAGTTGTTTGAAGACTATAAAAGGCAATTACAACCTCAAAACATGCGTATGAATGAAAATTCACAAAGTTTAAATTCACAAGAAATAACTCAAATTGGAGCATCTAAAACTTCTAGTGTTGTTTTGGCAATCAATTCATACAAAAAATAGAGAGTGAGAACGCAATAAATATATTTAACCTAGGTAGTTTTTTGAGTGAGAAAATGGTAGTGGTTAGCGATATTGAGTAGTTGATATATTGAAGTGATGGAAGCTTAATTGCAATAGGTTTCTTACTCTCTTAGTATTAGCTCAAGATATATTAGCTATCTCTATCTCTACAGTTGTTTCGGAGTCTAATTTTAGTTCTAGAGAAAGGGTTTTTGATGCATTTAGAAGCTCTGTAACTCTTTAAATAATACAATCTCTTATTTGTACGCAAGATTGCTTTAATCGCCATATGAATCCATGTCTATTGAAGAAGATATAGCTAACACTGAGAATACTAAAAATGGTATACTAAAAATATCTACTTATATAAATGCTTTTATTTTTACATAAGCGTATAGTTCACATATGACTCATATATTTTTATTTTCTTATTTTTCAGATTTAGAAAATGGAGATTCATATGGTAACAATGAAAATTTCTTTGATGATGATAATATCTACTTTTGCTTTAATGTTCATTCTTAACTTTAAAAACAGTTCTTTATTTTGTTTTTGTCATATTTTTAGTGCTTTTTTTAAAATATTATCAATGTGATTTTTAGCATTTGTGTTTGGGTGAGCGAAAGTTGCTAACAAACATATCATTTTAGGATTGAATGGAACTAGGCTTTGATTTGCTAACAAGAATACTTTTCCTAAGCAATTCATGCGTACCAAATCCATTAATTTAAGATCAGGTTGGTGATCTACAAATTTTATGCTCTTATTTCAAGTGGTGTAGCAATTTTAAGTTGAAAATGACAGTATTTTGACAGTTCTTTAATTCCCTTAATATGTTCATTTCTTTCAAGTTTGAGCAATTTGTTTACATGATGTAAAAAACATCATGCAATTTGAGCATGATAGTATTTTGACAGTTTTTTAATTCCCTTAATATGTTCTTTTTTTTTTTTCAGGTTTGAGCAATTTGTTTGCGTGATGTAAAGAATATCACGCAATTTGAGCATGATAGTATTTTGACAATTCTTTACTTCCCTTAATATGTTCATTTTTTTCAGGTTTGAGCAATTTGTTTGTGTGATGTAAAGAACATCATGCAATTTGAGCATGGTAGTATTTTGACAATTCTTTCATTCCCTTAATATGTTCATTTTTTTTTAAGATTTGAGCAATTTGTTTGCGTGATGTAACGAACATGTTTGAAATCTTAATTTATTATAATTTTGAGTTAGAAAATGACAGTTGCTTTGTGCTCTTCACTATTGCAAATTCCCAAATGTAAGATCCACACCTTAGCTTACTTTTGGCAGGAAAGCTTCCACAGAGTACATAAGACATAGATATAATTCTAGGATGATGATGAAGTGAAAATTGAACCATTTGACAATAATTTTGTCTTTTAAATTTAATTTGAATTTTTTATAGTACATTATAATATTTAAATTTATATGAGATTGTTATATTTAATTTTTTATAATTTGTATAAGATTGATGATTTTTATTTTTATTTTTTTATGAAATTTGCATAAAATTTTTATAAAATTACAATTTTAATAAATTGAATTAAAGACAACCTATAAAAATGGGTTGATTATAAATTGAATTTTTTTTTTTAAAAAAAAAACCCATAAGAATAGGCTTAAGGCCTTAACTAAGTAACCAAACCGAACTAATCTATTTCAGTTTGGTTTGATATATAATATATTTCAATTTAGGTTGATTAATATTTGTTATGCATTTTGATTTTTGGTTTTATCAATTTGGTTCGATTCAATATTAACCGAATGCCTACCCCTAAACACACTATTACATGTACCTCAAATTACCCTTCAAACCCTTTTATTAGGTTAGTAACATTGCAAATGGTGCTTAATCCCAACAATGAGGGCTTAAGTAGGGTAATAGAGTCAGTCACACCAAGATACATAAGTTGCATATGGATGGGAAAGATGCATATGATTTGGGGGATGATTTGGGATTGTAATTGGGAACATTTTTGCACTGATGTATACACTTTTCATATGATTATACATTATTGTCACAACAAAAGGTAAGTTGGCATAAAGTTATTATCATATTGAAATCTTCCATTCATCTTGATGTTGTTATCCCATATTTATTTATTTAATGAAGGAGAGGCGTTGACATACATGCTTAAACTGCATAACATTAGTTATAGTATCAAAAGTTTATAAGAGAATTAATTCAAAAATTTTCTTAATTGTTTAATTTTTGTATAGTTTATTATATTTATTATATAACGATATGATATACAAAAATTATGAACAATTTTTTGTATAGTTTATATTATTTTAAATTATGTTATTTAATTATGATAAATAATTCTTTTAAAATTTCATATAGGTATTTGATTTGATCTTTATATTACATTAAGATTTTTGATATATTTTTATATATAACTAAATTTTATTTTACATTTATGTAATATACTATCTTGGTGTGAAAATGTTAACATATTAATTATGTATATGATAAATAATTTTTATGAACCGTTCTTAAAATCGTAAATGAAATATTGACAAATAATTATCATAAATACTGATTTATAAAGATTCTAGGATTTTATCTCATTGTAAAAATAAATTTTTGTATGTTAGCCAAAATTATTTGTTACAATATAGAAATATAGTATAATATGTAATTCAAATAACTATTTAATTAAATATGAAATTGTTGGCCCTTATGCACTAAGAAAAGAATTGAATTAATGAAAAATTTAAACTTTGGAGGGAACAAAGAACATTTAAAAAATAAAGAAAAGGGAAAGAAAATATCAATACATAAGACTTATAGTAGTTCAAGTATTAATCAACCCTACGTCTACTCTTTAATTCACTAATTGGGTATTTCACTAACTCACTATGTGTTTTACAAACTTACACATAACATAGTGTTTTGGCTCACACCCAACTCTAATTACACTTAGTGTTTATAGTTAACACAAAATCTTACTAGAGTTTAACTCATACAAGGCTTACTCTAAAATCCAAATCCCAAGTATTTAAGAGGCTCACACTTAACCTATTATAAACAATGAATCCTCTCAACAAACAAAGTATAATGGAATTAACATAGGAGTTCGAAAAATCAAATTGCAAAAATTTGAGCATAACAAATGAAAGTTCTTTTACATTCAGGGTCATTTGGTAAAGTATTTATAATTTTTAACCACGAAGTAGTCATTACTAAGGAAACTATATTCATATCTCTAAGATTTGGTAGGTAATCATACATTTAATACTTGTCAAAGGAATTTCACAATTAAGATCTTACAATTGCAGTCGCAATTCATTTTCGTGCTCAGAATTACTTTTTTCACAATTGAGACTTTTAATTGCATCTAATGGTTAGTGACACATAGCCATTGTAGTGCTCTGCTTTTTTAAGATGTCTTGATTGTGATCCTTGATTGTACTATAATAGTGAAACACAAGCCTCACCACAAGCGAGCCAAGATGTTTTAGTTCAATCTTGATACTGAGTTGCAATCGCGCCTTCTAGATCGTGATCGTTATCATCAAAACTCCTAATGGCTCCTTGAACACATGTCATATGTCAATTGGCTTCACCGGTAACCATTTAAACTCCTTTTTAAAGATGTTTAAATGTCGCGATCATGACTTGGACATCATTCAAACTGCAAATGGGATTAAAACTTTTAGTTCCATTTTTACATTAGATATTGACTGCAATTTAGCAAATATCTACCCCAACTATGTTCTTGATCTTGATTTGGCTATCTTGGATGTGATTTGTAGATTAATTTTGAGACTTGGATATTTTTAAATTTCTTTTGATTTTTTGTAAGAACAATACTTAGTACCATCATTAGTACTTTTCAATCTATGTTATTAAGATAAAAAAAAAATTGTGGATTGGCCACCTTGGTCCAATAATCTCCCAATTTTTTATTTTAACAACCTAGATTGAATTCACAAAGTATAAAACTTCTAATATGCATCCCCTTGTATAATGTAAGCGTATGAAGGTCAAAAAGGAGTTGGAAGTTATGGTTCTTCAGAATTACAAATATTTCAAACACACTTAAATGAAGGATTTTAGAGATTTTAAGGATACTCCCCTTCAATTAATGCTCTCTCTTAGTTATAACAATCACACAATATACTAACATATACTCTGCACACATATCTCCCCCTTTGTCAAGATAAAAAAGAGAGGGAATATGGATGAACAATTAAAAGCGAAATCATATACAATAATCAATCATTAAATTAATCAATTTAATAGTCCATAAAGAAGATAATGGAGATAAAATAAAGAGAAAATAAAATTTTGATTAAGAGAAACCAACCCAACTATTACAATCAATACCATACAAAATTTTAAATATTTACAAATTTTTATCACAATCATTGGGCCTAACATTTGAAAACCATACAAGTGGAAAAGGAACATAAAATAAAATGAAAACAAAAATGGAAGAGACTAGAAATCAGGGGATTGGTCATCATCATCATCATCTTTTTCTTCTTCAGTCTCCTTCTCTTTCAAATCAGGTAGATAGTAAGGGATGAGTTTCAATTTCTCTTGAAGATCTATAATATCATTGTAGAGGTGACTAAAAAGCTTGAATTTTTAATCCACAAGCCTTAGAATTTTTTCAAGCTTCTTATCAATAGAGGTAAGAAAAGGAGGAGGTTAAGTGAGCACTACCACAGGTTCTTGTGGTGCTTCTTCACCTTCTTCAAGCACTAATCTTTACCTTTTTTGTTGTTCAGAGGCTTACTAAAGTCCATGCCCTTGTGCCCAAAAAGATATTCATATGTATAGAATTTAATTGATTTGGCATTAAATAAGTAGTTTAGGTTTAAGAGGTTGGCATTTTCTAGGTAGGATTGTAGGGTTTGGAGTGCAGTTGCATTGTTTTGGTATAAGGTTTGATACATAGTTCTTTTATTTTGATGTTGTAGCTTATGTCTGTTTATTATATGCCTAATGTGTGTACCTAATTTACATTTAAAAGGCATGGTTATTATGTTTTCTATATAAATTTTAAATGCCTAGTATTTTTATTTAAATTCTTCAAGTAAGGAAGAAATAGTTAGATAATTGTATAATTGTCTTATCTTAATGTCGTTACATGTGTTTGTTCCATGTGTGTTTAATATGTGTCCCAGTCTACATTTGAATGACATGATAATGAGGTATTTTATATGAGTTTTAAATATCTAGAGTTAGTATTTGAAGTTTTTTAGATGAGTGAATAAAAAGTTGAAGCAAAACTTCCATAAGTTATATCCTTGCTTCCATAGTTGTATGCTTTAGAAAATACACTATAATAGGCTTTAGGAGCATTTTGGCTACCTATTTTAATTAGGAATTAATTACTAAACATTAAGGAAGAATATTGAAGTAATAAATGCATGAAAAGTAAGAACTTTTAGCAATCGAACCTTAATTGGTAGCCAAAAAAGTCCTTCATTTTGTTGAAGAACCTAGCACATCCAAAATTGTCATTTTATACTTCTTAACTATCTCACCACTTTCTTCTTCTTATTTCTATGATTAAACACCAAATTCATTTATTTATTATCAGTCTAAACCTTACCAAACCCTCTCAAAACATTTCGTCCATCTATGGCCACCAAATCAAGTTTGTTCACCCTTTTTCTTCCGTATTTTAAGCAACTTGGTGACTTTCTCTTACTTATTTTATGTAAGTTATAATCTATCATATTTTTTGTAGATTTGTTCTATATTTTAATAAGTGTGTTTATGGTGTTTTTGAGCTGAGAGATGATGGAAGAGATGAAGTTTGGTGTTGATATGGCATGAAAGGTGATGTTATCTTTAAAAGGAGTTTTAGATGTACTTAAAGAATATGGGTTGATTTTTTTGGTTATTCATGTTTGATTGTTTATTAAATGATTATTAGTGTTCTAATATTCTTATTTGAGAAGGAAATTAAGCTTGAATAGTGTTTTACACCTCAATTGCATTTAAGGAAAAGTTGATGTCTTAATGAACTTTATAAGTGTTTTTACATAACTAGCTTGATTTTGCAAGGAAGATTGATATTAAATGAGTTTATTTGACTTTGTTTGATATTCTAAACTTATGATTGGTGATGTATACATAATGGAAAGAGCATCCCTCACCTAGTTGGGGTAAAGATGAGCATTGACATTTTAATGAAAGTTAAAGTTATTTCATTTACAAATGGACTTAGTTTGATTGATATATGTGTAGAATTGCTAGATTCTATTAGAGATTGTGATATTGATTTACAAAAGTAAGATTTGTCCATTTTGGGAAAGAGACATAGCTTGAGGTAAGTAGATCTTCCTACACCTTCTTAAGTAACCTTATGTTTTTAAAGCTTAACATTCATACATGATGCAAATTATGTTCCAATGTAATAAATGTTTAATGTATAAGCTATAACTATGATCAAACATATATTTATATGCATATTTAAATATGAATTTGTATGTTTTTAAATGACTTATGATATATGTTTAATCCCATATGCATTGATTATGATGATGATATGTGAAAGCAATGATATTACTTATATGTGTTGGTAATCTTAAGAATGATTTGGGGATTCCATCGATACATGGCTAGCTATATTTGGATTGATGATATGATATGTTAATAATGTTAAATGAAATGAATGCATGCATGACACGGCTGGTGAGGAAACTTTCACATGTAAGAGAACGATGCGACTGGTAGGGCAACTCTCTTATGAGAGATGAAATGTTAAGTCGACTGATGAGGAAACTCTTCTAGAGTAAGGATTGGCTTATAAGAAGGAGATGAAGTCTTCCATAATGCCTTGAGTAAGGTTTCCCTATAGACTAAGGTTGCCTTGATTGCTTATATGATATGTGATCATGTGAATGAAAGATTTTAATTACTTGCATTGCTTACTTATATATGTGTAATATTTTGATGCATGATGTTTTAACTTGAAAGGGGTATAGGCTTATTTTTTCACTAATTATGAAAGGCTCACCCGAATTGGTTAATTTTTACAAGTTCTATACATAAGGCTTAAGACAAATGCGGGTTAAGATCTCACCATGTTTTGAGTTTGTCTGAGGATCTATATATGTATATATTATGAACCTTATTATATTAAGACTTACAAACTTGTATAAATTCTAATAACCGCACTCACTTGTAGGCTTATAGATATATTTTGTGGAAGGATATCCCTTATTTAAATAATGTAAAATGAGTTATAAAATTTATGTATAATACAAGTATGATGGTGATGCATATGAAATGGATATAGGCTTGATGAATAAACCTCCCCATTTACAAGTGACTTATGTATTTAAGGTGAATGATTTTATGAAATGATTTTAAACTAATAGGCTTGCCAGTTGTTTAGGGGACCTTAGGTCTTTAAGCACCTAGCATCAGCATGGCCTAAAGGTGGGTTATGACAAGGATATTTTAAAAAATTATTCATTTTGTGGGGTCAAAACACCTATATACCTATATATGATAGTAATATGATAAAAGAGTAAGATTTGACCATGTTTGGACTTACCAAAATGTGCAAGTTGGTCAATGAAAAAGCAGCCTTATTGGATGGCTTTTCCCTAAATTAATCCATAGAGGAAACAAAGGTCTTTTTAGGACAATTTTCATTTTCATCATCACAGTCATTAATAGAGAAAGTGATAATGTGGTGAAAAACCAAAATAGAAGGGATTGATATTTTTAGCGAAAGAAGTTTTAGAATCATGATTAGTTTCAATTGAAATTTGATGCCAAAATTCATTAAAATCAAAGTGAAGCTCACTCAAATTTTGTGAGGCATTGATTTGAAACCTAAAAAGGGAATAAAGAAATTTATAGGTGATAAAAAATGGTTTGCCATAGCAATGACAAAGGGTATATCATCAAATTTTGGTGAAAAAAATGTCCTATAAATCTTGACCACGAAATTGTGTTTCAGTCATTATTTACAAGTTAGTTTCAAAAATTAAGTTTAAAAACAAAATCTTTTTCAAATGCCCCTTATATTAAGTGATCAAATTGATGTTTAGATAATTGATTCAAGCATATGAATATGGGAAAACTCAAATGCAAGTTGAATTAATTCATCTCTTCACAAAATAAGCAAACTCAAAGCAACAAATTCACATCAATCATATCAATCATCAATCAAACAACAATATATGCACACAATGAGATCTTTTTTACCCAAGAGAGCTTCTATTAAGCATCTCTAACTCTCTTTTAATGAAATTCATCTTTTCTTCATTAAGGCGTTTGGTTAATTTAATTTAAATTATTATAAAGTTTAATTATTAATTAAACTTTATAAACTATTATAAATTATTATAAGTTTAATTTAAATTATTATAAACCTTATACTCATTTAATAAATATAAAATTTTGCTATATGATTATCAAAATAGAGCTTTTTTAAAAAAATAAATAAGGATGATAGTTTTATTCAAAAATTAGTATCAAATTTAATAATTAAAATTATTTTAAATTTCAAATTTAATAATAATATTTTTAATAAAAAAATTTTAGAGGGAAGTTTTATTTATTTATTTTTTTTATTTTTGGTATTTTGTCATGTAAGAAATGTAAATTTTCTTCTGTATATTTAAGGTTTGTGATATCTTATTATTTTTATAAATTTAAAATGATTTAACTATTTTTAGCACTTATTATTAGGTTTAAAGTAATTCTATATAGCAATATTTTAATATAAAAATGTTATTATATGATTATCTAATTAGTGTTTTCGAAGAAAATAAATACTCCCTTCATCCCATTTTGATAGTTCTTTCTTTTTCTTTTTTGGTTGTCTCAAATTATTGTCCACTTTTTTGTTAGTTTAAGTGGTAATTATCTATAATATCCTTATTTAATTACTATATAAATATCATCACATATAATAAATAGTTAATTTTTTTACTTTGAAATTAGTATGGTATTTAATAAATTTGATATTTTCAAAGCATGCAATACATGTTGATTTTGAATTTAAATTTTTTTTATAGGATTACTATATGTGTATAAATTTTTTTATTATTATGAATTAACATTAATAAAATTGTTAATGAATGTAGTTTATTAAGAAAAATCAATAAGAATAGTTTAGAAAGAAAGTGTTAAAAAGTAAGACTGTCAACTAAAATTAATTAATTTTCTTAATCTATGTGTAAATTAAAAGTGAACTATCAAAATAGAATGAATATAATAATGATGATAATTTTTTTAGAAATTAAAATTAATACCAAACATAGTAAAGATTATTTTAAATTTAATAACAATACTTTTAAATGAAAGAATTTGAGATGAAGATTTTATTTATAATTTTTTATATTTTTTATTCTTTATTATGTAGGTGACGCGAGTATCTTTTTGAGGAATTTAAAATAAATTGACTTTTTTTTAAGTGTATTATAGTTTTAAAAGTTAATTTTAACTTATTTATAGTGATAAAAGTCTAACTAATATAATTCGAAGAAAACAAACTTTGAAAACAAACTCTTTTTATAAATAATTTGCATAAATTTGGTTAATTTTTATAGTTTTTACATAATTTTATGATTTTGTTAATATGCTAAACATGTTCATATGTTCTTATAATTAAAATCATTAAAAATTTAATATTTAATATTTTGTAAAAATTAATATTTAATATATATTTTTTAAACCCCTTAACGTACTAAGTTTATGTTTCATTTAATATTATGTTAAAATATTGAAAATGTTAAAAATACTTTTTAATTATTAATTTGAAAAGAATAGTACAATTTAAATTGTTGTATTATTTGACATATGTCATTTTAAAAAATTATAAAATTAAGCATTTTAACATTAAAAATTCATGTTAATATGAAAATTATAAAATTAATACCATTATTAAATATATTAATAAATGTTATAGTAATAAATATTACCATATTAAAAAATTAAATATATTAGCAAATAAAATTTTTAAATATAATAAATAAAATTCATGCAATTTATATTCATTTATTTTTCATAAAATTCTAAATTTTCTCATATTATTTCTTTTTTTTTTCAAAAATAAAACTTTCAATCTAGATCATTGATGAGGTACAAACAATGTTTTGAAAATTGGACCAGATAGGTTGATCGAACAAAAAATCTTGAGAACTGATTAAAAGTGCAGTGCAAATAGATCAACCAGGATAAAAATCAGTGAGAATTGGCCAGAACTGGCCGACACATTGACCTAATAAAACCAAGTTCAACAAAACTACATCATTTTACTATCAAATCTCTCTTTGTTAAACACAAAAAATGTAGAGCTTGTCTTCTCCTTTTCAACCCCTATTGTATCTCCTTATTTTCTACCCATTCTTTTTATTATCCCTTCATCTAATGCAATTTGAAATCAAATTCATCAATAGCTATTTTGTGATCTTCTAACATCAACCAAGTAAATATATATATATTTTTTTTACCTTTCTCTATTGTGTATTTTGTATATTGGTTATTTTATTACAGTTATGTAATTCTACAAATGGAGGCTATCAATTGTTTTTTCTTGCGAAACCTTGGTGTACTCAAAGATTATAGGCTACAACCCTTGAAATGAAAATTCTATTAGAAAATGAAAACATCTCAAAAGTTGAAAACTATGTACTACCTTTGAAATCAACACCACTTTCGATAATTGAAAGCATCTCAGATGTCATATAGAATTAAATTTTTATGTCTAAAAAATTATGGTATACATCTTAGATTATTCACCAAACCCCATTCTCAAATGCAAGTGCCTTTATGAAGAGAAAAATATGGTTTCAGCCACTTGCATGTTACCTTGGCCATGACAACAAAAATTTTCAATTTCAATGTGTTATATGGTGACATTCTCTACTTCAATACTGCTAAATACTAATCTTGTGCTAGGATAGGAATCTTTTTTTTTTATATATATATTTAAATTATTTAATCACATGCACAAATAATACTAATACATACTATTAATATGTGTGTGTGTGTGTGTGCATACATATTTATCGATGTACATATATATCAATATATATACTAATATTGGTGTACACATATACACACACCAATGAGTGAAGAAACTAAAAATATATGTGAGAGTAGTGTCTATTGCTTTTTGTGAAAATTTTTTTCTTTAATAAATCTATAGTTGTAATGCATTAGTTCTCAAGGATCAAGCCATTTGATTTTTTTTTTTGAAATAATGATGTTTGTTAGATTTAATTATTATCTAATTGATTTATTTTAAACTTTTGTAGGATAATGGAAACTACTGGATCAAGGACTACACCTTTTTTTGAAGCACAGTCCACATATCAAGTGATTTCAAAATGCTCTATTTGACAAAAAAGAATACAACATGGAGATATATTAGTGAAGGAATAAATGACAAAGGGGAAAAAAAATATTAATATGCAACTTTTGTCAAAAACAAAATGCAAGTGGAGGAATTAATAAAATGAAACGGCATTTAGCTGAAACTAAAGGAAATGTTGATGCATATGGAAAGGTTCCTATAGATATACAAATCAAAAGGATCATTGGAGGTAAATCTTCACAATGCTGAAAAAAAGAAAAGATCTTTTCTTGATGTGAATTCATATTCTTCAATTGTTGATGATGATGACATTAATGAAATTCCTATAGAAGCTATTGTGGCATTAAAAGGAAAAAAAGAAAGTTGGATTTGGGATTGATTCTTATTTGAAAAGAGGTGCGAGCGATCCTTCTCAACTTAGCATCAAATCAGGCTTGCAAAGCAAAAAAGATGTCATGATATTGATATGGTAATAACTTTACGGTTCTATGATGCTTATATTCCCATGAATGTTTTGAATCCTTGATTTTATCAAATAATGATCAATAAGTTTGCAAGCATGAGTCATAGGTATAAAGGTCCCTCTTATAAAACTTTACATGCCAGTTTGTTGAAAGATGCCAAACAACAAGTGAGTTTACTTGATGATTCTTTTCAAAGCACTTAGGCTGAATTGGGTTACACCATTATAGGAGATGATTGGACTGACTCTAGACAAAAACCTTTGATGAACTTTTTGGTGTATTGTTCTAAAGGGATTTCTTTTATCAAGTCAGTTAAAGCTTCAAATATGATCACAAATGTAAAAAATTTATATAATTTGTTTATACAAATTATGGAATTGGTTGGTCCTCAGAATATTATTCATATGGTAACAGATAATAGGTTTAACTACAAGGCTGCAAGGGGCTACGCTTATGGATAGATATCCTTGTATCACTTATCACCATGTGTAGCTCATTGCATTAATTTGATTATGAAGGATTGAGGGGAATGCCTATAGTTGAATCTGTGGTTATTTTGGCATCAAAGGTGATTGTCTTTATTTATAACACAAATGGACTTTAAATTGGTTGTAAAAAAGACCAGGGTGGATAGAAATTGTACGACTTGCAACTACTTGATTTGCTACCACATTTATTGCTTTGAAAAGTCTACATGATCATATGGATGATTTGCAAGCATTCGTTGTTAGTGGAGATTACAAAAAGTTCTTAAGAATGCAATGGGGTAAAGAAGTTAAACAAATTGTTCTAGATGAAAATTTTTGGAAAAATTACTTAATTGTTATGAATATTATGACCATTAATACATTTGTTGTGTGTTTGTGATTCTGAGGAGAAGCCTGTATTGGTTATGCATAAGAAGGAATGTATAGGGTGCACTTAGGCATTAAAGAGATATTTAAAGGCAATAAAGAACTGTTTAAGCCATATACCTATATTATTAAAGCTAGATGAAATAGAATGTTGCGCCAAGATCTTTATGATGCAGCTTATTGGCTTAATCCTGCTTTTCAATATGATCAAGATAACTTTTAAAACAAGCCTGAGGTTATCCATTGACTCCTTAATGTGATTGAAAGACATACAAATATTAGCGAAGTAGAGATGCTAAAGGAAATGAGAATTTTTCGACCTATAACTCTCACTTGGTACAGTGGTGCATGGCGTGGTATAAATCTATTTATCATTGCATTTTTTTTTTCATAGTTTGCATATACTACATGCTATTTCATATTTAAATTAAATTAAAATACTACTTTTATTTGTTGATTTTATCATTTAATGTATTTTTTTTGTTTTTCATATTCAATTAAGATGAATGGTGGAGATTGTTTGGTTATGATGTTCCAAATTTACAAAAGCTAGTAGTAAGAATTCTTAGCCAAACAACTTCTTTTGGATGTGAATGCAATTAGAATGTATTTGAACAAATTCATACCAAGAAGAGGAATAGACTAGAACACCAGAGGCTTAATAATCTTGTTTATGTTCATTACAACTTACAGTTGGAAGATAGGTAACATTTAGTTCTTATATCAATTTTATACCTTAAATGCTTAGTCATTTTTTTTTATTTGAAATGAATTGCTTAGATGACTTGGTGAAAATATAAATTTTCACATTTATATCATTTGTAGGCTTACACATCCAGAAAGACTTTATAATTTGTTGATTATGAATCTCTTGTTAAAATAAATTTTTAGATTGTGGAGCAAGAGGAAGAAGCAAGGCTTGACCATGATGGGTTAGAAACATGCTTAAAAAAGAATATCCAAAAGATGGTGAAGAGTCAAATTCTCAAAAATCTAAAGGTTCATATAAAAACATAATTTTATGAATTCTTATATAATATTATGCATAAGAATTTGTTAATATATCATATGAAAGTTCTTCAAAAATCTTGCTTACTTTTTGTAGATAATGGCAGAGATAATATCACTTAAGAAGATGAGCGTATTGATGACCTTGACACTCAAAATTAGTTGCAACCACCACCACAAACTTGAATGATATTAAAATTAGTTTTTTATTATTATTGAAAGAATATTAGTATTATTCCATCATGTTTAGATTTTTTGTTATGTTTATATTATTATGTGAAACCTCCAATTTCATTTTTTTTATTTAAACTTTTATGGAAACAAGGTATGTGTTAATGAATTTGTGTAATTAAATTAATGAATAAATACCTGACAATGAATGGTCGGTTGTAAACTTTTTTTATTTTTTTTGTTATTTTTCTGAATTTTTAAAATTTTTTAGATATTTTTCAGAATTTTAATTAAAATATACAACTATAATGATTGAATTATATTGACAACTGCTCGGATTGTTGAATTATGATCCAATTATCAGACCGGTTTTAAAAACATAGGTGCGGATTGACAGTCAACGGTGAGGCGCGCACATGTTTTGGTTTGTTTTCCCTCTTCCGACTGTGTAACCGTCTCAGCCCCTAACCGTCGCATTTGTTCCGGCGAAGATCTGAAACACTTATTTTCTCGGAAATCTCAGAACCCTACCCTCTAAAACACAAACAAAATTTCAACCTTAGCGAAATGCCTTCTAGAAGAGAAAAGCAACAGCAACCGGCCAATGTGGTGGAAATTGAGAGTGGTGACGACGAAGATGGCGTAGCAGTCGTAACAGCAAGTAATAAATCGTCATCATCGTACACTAAGAAATTGCCCAAACGTCGCCGGAGCCTAACCCTCAAGCTCTCGAGTGCCGCAGTTTCTGGAAAGCTGGGGGCTTATGAGATTCGCCCCACAGCCAGCACCGCTACTGCTCAAGGTCATAACCTTCGTCCACCCCTTTTATTTATTTTATATTTTTCTAATCATTTCTTGATTGTGTTCTTAATTTTTTTTTTTTGGTGCTATTTACAGGTGACTTAGAACATGCACGAGTTCACCCGAAGTTCCTTCATTCAAATGCAACTTCACCTAAATGGGGTTTTGGAGGTAAGGGTTTTTTTTTTTTAATTGCAATATAACATGTAAAGGCTATAAACTGTGTTCATAATGAGCTATGTTTAATGCTATTAACTCAAGAGTTATATGTAGTTCGGTTTTATTCATGAAATTTTGGCTTATGTTGATTGTGGAAGACAAAGGTGTTATTATTTGTGCCATTTTAACTCTCTTTTATTTTTTTAATCAAAGGCCTGGTTGATTCTGAGTCTCCTAGAGAAATGACAAAGCACGTGTGTTTGTAATTCATTTGGTTAGAGAGAAGTTTAAAACATTAAGATCAAGGTTATCAAACTCGCTTTTTTAACATAGGATCAGTAAAGGACCCATAAACTTGTATCATAAATTTGTAATATTTTATAACATAACAAAATACTCATTAAAATCTAATTATACATATAAAAATATAAATAAGTTCTTATATAAATTAAATCCTACATATATAAAAATATAAATAAGATATTTTATAAATTTAATATACATAAAAATATATTAAGAAAATCATAAGAGAACTTGTTTATAAAGAGATTCAAGTTCATATACCATATTAGAAGATTAAAATACATAAAAAAAAAAAATTCAAATCCATCAAGTTCATAATACAAAACACACAAATAAATACCATATAAAATGAAATATAACATTTAAAAAATCATTAATAAAATATAACATCTAAGTTAACAATATAAATAGTATGTGCAAATAAATATTCCATACAATGAACTTAAAAATGGAAACTATATATAAGGGAATAAATGAAATTTTTTGGGAATAGGGAATAAATGAAATTATGGTTTCAATCCACAATTCATAGGTGCTTAGCTTAAATAAAATATGTGCATAATTTCTTCCTTGATAATTGCTACCAACTAATAACACTTGAAACAAATAATTTAAGCAAAAATCCAACCCAAGTATTCTCATCAGGATTACACCTCAACTCTTCTCCACCTCACGATGGTCGTCCTATTTGCATCACCTGAAAGACTAAGTGGCAATCCAACGATTGAGACAAAAGCTGGGTACCATGAAAAAGGACATTAGACATATCTTAGCATATGCCTAAAAATGACTTTTGAAGAGGTCACCATGTTAAGCATTGGAAGGGGTTAAATAAGGAAGAAGAGAAAAGTTGAAAGCATAGTTTTCCTTTCCTTCTTTGTCAGAGATATTTGTTTTTCTTTTTCATTTTCTAATATTTAAAAATTTTTTTAAATTCAATTATTTTCTTTATTTTTTTAAAAAAATTATTTTATTTTAATATATCCAAAAAACATTAATTAATTTTTCAAAATTTATCTTCATTCCTTATTATCTCCAGATGCTTAATAACTCCAAAAAAATAATTAAATTAGATATAATTAATTTTTTAATAATTTTAATCTTAGTATAATTACTATAAGTAACAAAAAAAATAATTAATAAACAATGTAGATAGGTATCAAAATCAAACAAAGATGATAAGACATGATGGGAGAAAGTAACTTGTTCTTTATGACCTAAACATAAAATAATATTTAAGAAAAAGTAGTAAAGATCTTCTGTTATCCTCAACAGTACCATCCCTACCATGCATTAGGTTGTATATACAAAACTATGTGAACTTATTAAGATTTTACTGATTTTATTGTTTTTACTGATTTTACAGAGTTGAACCGCGATTTCACCTCAATTTTGTTATGGAACCAATTTTGTATGCGAGTTGGATCGTTTGAAAGAATTTGACATGTAAAATTGTAAAATCGTATGATCTAACTCGTGATTTTAACAACCATGATTAAGATGATATGAAGAGTACAACACCCACATGGATGAAGATTATAATATTGTGATTTACCATTTTAGTATGCATTTGAAGTTTTTATTATGTTCTACTCTTCATTTGTAATAATATTTTAAGGAAAACAAATTTCTGCTTTTTAAGTATTCTAGGTGTGTAGTGAAAATTAGTTAAGGACAAAATTTCATTTCTATTCTTCTGAAAACAAACAACAAAGAGGAACTTACATGAAACTTTATGACTAGCTCATTGAGGATCACTAGCCACGATCATAATTGACAAGATACTTCAATTGTTCTGAAAGTGAGAGGCTGGATGTCATTGGGTTTGACTGAATCAAATTTCTCCAACTTATTCAATTCTCAAATCTCCAATTTTTGAGTTTAGGTTCTTAGGTCGGTTATCAAATCTGGCTGGAGCTCAAATCATGGCAGAAATGGAGAGGATTTGAGAAATTAGTGGACAATGGACTAGACAGAAAGTTTTAGTAGGTTGGATAAAAATGGAAGTGAAAGTGGAAGATAAGGGTGGAGAGGCACTGCTAAACAAAATAAGACTGAGGGTAGGTTAGGGTTAATTATTTTGGATACTTTTGATCCCTAATTTTTATCTATAATTATAATTTTGGACATATCTTTCCAGATAACTTTTTTTCAATTTCCCTAGATTTAATGTAATAACTACAGTTTAATCCTCTGTGCTTTATTTTTTACTTAAAAACTTAAAATTTATAAACATAAGCATAATAGTTTTTATATTTATGTGTTTTCCACGTATTTATGCTTCCTATATTGTTTGAAAATGCCATTTCCCTATGCCTATTTCCTTGTTTCTGCATTTTTGTTTCCATGCTACCTGTGCTTTTTCCTTCTCCCTCTTTGACTCTGTTTTAGAGAGAAATTTTTTCTTCTATTCAAGTAAACTAAAATAAGTGGAAGAATATTAAGTGCAGACACTCATGTTTTCTTGTTTTCTTTTCTAGATGTGCTTTATACACTAGGAAAAACTTCCGGTTGACTTTCAGTGTTGCAACCAAACAATGGAAAATAATTTAATCTCTTAAGAAAGTGTTTTTTTACCAAACAAGTTCCTTCGTGAGAAACCAAATAGAATTAAGTTCCAAAGATTTTTAGGGCCCATTTGGACAGGTATGCATTTGAAATGAATGTGAATTTTGGGTTTCTTTTTCAAGTGAGAAATCATGGAACTCCAACATGATGTCAAATCCAAATTCACCTTCATTTTCAATGACTATCTGTCCAAATGGGCCTTATAGTTTTTACATGACCTGCATGATTTGTATATTCTTTTCTCGATCCACAGATATCTGAAGTGTTGTAATGCTATCAATAATGCAAATATTGATAATATTTAATTTAATTTTTTCTTATACTTATGTGTTTATTATATGTATATTTATTTTTTGGGCAGCTATTGCTGAGCTACTGGATAATGCTGTTGATGAGGTATGGTTTAAGTCAAGTTTCATTTATGTCCTACTGATGAATTAGTAATGAAAGTAGCACTGTGTTATGCAATACAGTTAAGCTTTTTTGGATGTTTAGAAGCCAAAGATTTATCTGAGTTCCGTATTACAACATTTATCAGTTGAAATGGAACTTTGCTACATAGATTTCAGTTTATTATTGATTTAGATGGAAAGAGCATAATGCTATTAAAAAAATTAACAGTGCATATATTAGCTGCTGAGCAAATTTAGGCACTTAATTTTGGAAACAGAGTGAGGATGAGGATTAGGACTGTTAGGGAGTGCCTGCTGTGCAATGATGAACTCCTGTCTGATGATCTACATCTTGCTTAAGTGGAGGTTCTTTGTCTTTGGTCTATTTTTTTTTTCATTTTTTTAAATGGAGTTCATTTTCCTGGATGGCGTAGTGTATTATCTCAACTTTTACAGTTGTAGTAACTTGTAAGTGGGACTGAGCTGCCTCCCTTCCCAGTGGAGTTCACAATTTTTTCATTGAAGGCTTGAGATGTATTAGATGATAGCTTGATGATTTTTCATTTGCAATCCAATTTTTGGGCAAGTTTACCTCAGTTGAAGTTTCATGGTCATGTTTTGTTGCTTCTATCCTCAGTTGTTTGTTATTCATTGTCTTCTCAAATGCTCAGTTGTTTGGTTTACAGTTAAGGAAAAAGTTAACTAGTTGATAGTATTTGGTGAATCCTACAAGTATAGTCATTTTTCTATCTCTTGTGTGCACTTTCTCTCTTATTTGTGTATTTTGGACAATGGGCAGGTAGTTTTGGGTAAGCATCTAGCTGTCTTTTAGGATAGTTGTGAGCAGTTCTTTTTGTATGCAATCTGGCAAGGAAATTTGTATTCAATTTGTTTTGTGGGCAATACAATGACAAGTTATTGTATTCAGAATTGTCTCTCACAAAAACTTTCGACCTTCATAAGTTGTTAGATTTCTGCATGAGCGAGAGACTACCTCAAATATCTAGAAGATTTATATTTTTAGGACAAAATTCTAGAGCATATGGAAGAAAAGAGTGAATGTGTGAAGGAAGGGATGATGCATCTTTAGGAAATCTTTGTAAGAGAAACAGAGGCAAAACGATTACATATCATTTAGTTTAATATAAATTTTCTTACCTCACTCCTATTTTCTGCTGGAGTGGGTAGCCTTTTTTTGTTGTATGAGCTGAAGGCACCGCAGAGCTATCTTCAGAGAACAATATATACCAGCTATGAATTAGATGAAGGAATAAATCCAACAAGATACTTTGATAACTGAATTCTGTAAACTGCATTCATGTGTTTGCTTGTGTTTTCAGATTCATAATGGTGCAACCTTTGTGAAGGTTGATATAATTGATGTCATGAAGGACAACTCTCCTGCTTTACTTTTCCAAGGCATGTATCCATATGCACTGACTGCTGCTGTTTGATTATGAGATATGTTTCCATGCATGTGTTTTTATTTATTATGAAGGCCATAATTGGTGGTGTTCTATACAGATGACGGCGGTGGAATGGATCCTGATGCAATTTGGAAATGCATGAGCCTGGGTTATTCTTCAAAGAAATCAAACAAAACAATTGGACAATGTATATTTTATGATTTTTCACATAATGCCTCTTTTTCACAGCTTTTTTTTAATGGTTGTTCCAGATTATATGTTCACCTTCACTCTCTATTTTATTTTCTTGTGTGGTGAGCTTTGTCCTCGAGTTATGGTCGGAAGGACTGCTTGTATATCTGGATGTTTGCTTTTGTGTTCATCATGGTTTATTGGACCAAATATACAGTTATAAATTTTCCAAACTGTATCAATTCTAAAAATAAAATTACTGGGAATCTTGAACATAAAGGGTGATACAAAATGTTGAGATGGAAGGTTGGACAACTGTAAAAGGTTATGCTTGTGGTATTTGGAGACTTGTAATGATAATGATCGACTCCATGGAACTTTATGTGATGTTTTCCCATGCTCTGGGATTAGCCTTCTAGATGGTTGTTTGATTTGTGTTAGTGAATTTGCTAAGGCAGATGAATGAGAAAAACTTGATTATGGTCTTCTAAGTCAGCTCATTATCATTTGCACCTTAGGAAATAGAAAAAATGAAAGGAATCAAGCTTGCTAAAGAAAGCCTTTTTATTAATGTTTTCATAAGTAACAAGAATTTTGCTGTAAGAGCTCTTATGATATGCCCCTGGCAAGTTTTATAATGTTGTAAAAGCTAACTTTTCAGTTGTGCGAAGGTGGCAGTAATAATTGAAATAGGTGATTCTGCAAAATTGAGATGTATTTTCGCTCTGGTTGCATTCAACTCCTTGGTTTTGCATATCTGAAGGGCATGTATGCTTCCAGATGGTAATGGATTCAAGACAAGTACCATGCGGTTAGGTGCTGACATTATTGTTTTCTGCCATGCATCTCGTGGAAGGTAAAATTTCTTCCCATCTGATGCTAGTGCACTTTATGTTTAGCTAGATTTATGTTTTTTTTTTCTTAATATGTTGGGTGATCTATTGCTTATTTATTTATTTATTTTTCTCTTCTCCTTTTGTTTTGGCACTGATTGTCTTCTTGAATAAAATAAAACAAAACTACATAGTTTTCTTTCCCTTCACATTATCATATTTATCATTAGATGTAAAATTAGTTATCCAAGCAGCTTTTGATACTGTAATTTTTTTTTTAATTTTTCTGTGGACATGAAAATCAGTTGTATCTGAAATTTCTGTTGCTTTTAACATTATCCTGTTATGTCATTTAATATTCGTTTCCAAGAATACATTCCTCAATTTCTTCACCTAATCTTCTCATGAGGAATGGAAGTCGTAGGTCGGCACTTGGGGTGAGCAAAAATCGGACCGGACAGAAAAAACCGACCAAACCGATTTAATTTGATTCGGTTCAGTTCGGTTCAACTCTTTAGTAAAGTTGGTTTGATTTAGTTTTCATTTTAAAAAATTTTAGTTTTCGGTCTTCGATTCGGTTTTTTATATAAAAAACCGAATAAACTGAAATTATTAATGAACTAGATTTAAAATACATGCAATTTAATTAAATCGAATCGAACCAAAATTTTTTAAGTTTGATTCGGTTTGTTTGTCTGTAAAATTTGGTTTATTCAGTTTCTTCAAAAATTGTGGTTTGGTTTAGTTTGTGAAATATAAAATTTAATTTGACTGATTTTAATAAAGACCTAACCGACCAATTTGCTCAACCCTAGTCGGCACGACCGAAGGGAATCACTGGTGTAGAACTTGCATCTGATTTAAATGGTTTGGCTCTTAAACGTTGCTGAATCAACTGTCTTCCGAAATTAGGAACTATTAGTGTTGTCTATGTTGGTTTATCTCATGTGAGGTAACCTAACTTGTTTGCTTTTATCCTTAAACTTCTGCATGAGTTTGTGATATTATAATCTTGAGAATTAATATGAAATAGGGAACTCATCTTCTCAATTTTAGAAATTAATTCAACATTAATCACCATTGCAATTGAGAATTTGAGATAATTATAGTAAACAACTAGTAGGGAAGACAAAATTGGCTTGGCTTCCATGCCAAACTGATGTAGGACAAGTTAAGAAATCTGCCTTCTGCTGCTTAATGATGGGCAAATATTAATCGATGAGTTGTAGTTTAGATTTAAGGAAGAAGGGAGTTTGATGTTTGAAATTTGAAGTTGAATTAGAGTGAGAAAAAGACTATTTTAGTAGATGATAGAGTTGTAGCTGAAATATATCTATGAATAAAAGAAGAGAGGAAACCAGACAAGACACTCATTCTATATGTTACTCATTCTATAAGAGGAAACGAGTGATAATTATCAAAACTTATGAGATATCCTCCTAAGTTATTTAATAATATATTTAATAACAGCAAAATTCATGAATTTGAATTTTATATTGCTTTAACTACATAGTGAAATAATATCATGCGTTAGTTTTTACTCACCATAAGATGCTCCTACAATGGATTTAAGTCTTTTGTTTTGAACATATTAATTTGATTTAAGTTAGGCCTAGATAGTAAGATTTATACATACACATGTATTACGTATTTTGAAGTATAGCATAGATAGTAAGATTTATACATACACATGTATTACGTATTTTGAAGTATAGGATTATACTAAATTTCCTTTTGATATTATGTAATACATACACATGTATCACATATTTTGTAGTATAGCATTAGACTAAATTCTCTTTTCATATTGGGTTACATAACATTCAATGTGTTAATAAGATTCGCCCTTAAATGGAATTATATGCATACGTATAATTTTTATAATATACATTTGATTGTATTTAAAGATTGATATGCTATCAATTTAGTGAAAAATAGGCAAATAAGTATTCTATAGATTGCCCTTTTTTTATTAGATCTCGATGGGCCATTGCAAATAAGCAACTTAGTTTTCTTTTTTTTTTTTGGGGTGGATTTTAGGACGACAATGCTACACTTATGTTAGCAATCTCCAATTTAGGTAGCTTACTTTTACATATGTTTTTTTTAAAATTTTTTTACAATTGTTTATTTTCAAAGATTAAGGTTTTCTTTTAATGCACAATTTTTTTGAGTTGCGAAATATGGGAGCATGGGATCTAATTTGGAAGCAAAAGATACGTGGGTAGACATGATGAGTAAAAGGATTCAAGAGATAGGTAGAAAAGTACTTGGACAGGCTGGAGGACATGTCCCACCTTCAAAGGCGGGGTGGTGGTGGAGCGAGCCAGTCCAAAAAGCAATAGAGTAAAAAAAATGGTACAAAAAACTAGCTAGTTGTGAAAATGGGATGCATATGAGTAGTATAAAATAGCCAAGAAGGAAGTGAGTTAAACTAGTGCACAGTTTTATGAGAAGTTAGGGGAAAAGGATGTCTATAAGTTGGCTAGGATGAGGGAAAGGAAGATCTTCATCTCCAAAAAGATGTCGGATAAACGAAGAAAAAATATCTTAATCCCAATCTTTTAAAACAAAAGAGATGCCCAAAATTGCTCTAATTATAGAGGGATTAAGTTTATAAGCCACACTATGAAATTGTGGATTAAGATATTTTTCATCATCCACAATTTTGGGATTAAGATATCGGAAAAACAAAGAAAAAATATCTTAATCCCAATATTTTAAAACAAAAGAGACGTCCAAAATTGCTCTAATTATAGAGGGATTAAGTTTATAAGCCATACTATGAAATTGTGGGACAGAGCTGTGCAATGGGTAATTTATTTCAATAGTCACTAAATTATAACCAAAATTTTTATGTGATCACTAAAGATTGATTTTGTTCAATTAAATCACTAAACATTAATTTTTATTCTATTGTGCATAGTTAGTAAAGGCACAAGGCGTTAAGGGGTCTTGGAGTCTAGGCACAAGACGCAGACGCGTGCCTGAGCAACATGAGGTGCAAAAATAAAAGATTAAAAAAAATTATAAATTTTATCATTAGATTACTAATAAGATGATATAATATTATAACTATTAATATTCAATATACATTAAGTGGTAACAACATAAAAACACATACAAAGAAATAGAAAATTTAATAAAGATTTCAAATTCTAAATACAAAAGGTTTCTAAGTTTACTAAAGATTTGAAATCCTAAACACAAAAATCTTGATCTTACTAATCATAGTTGTTAAAAGCGTAGGGCGCACTAAGGCGCCAAGGGGTCTTGTAGCCTAGGTGCAAGGCGCAAGACGCAGGCGTGCGCTTGAGCGACAGGCGCAAAACTTAAAAAAAATAAAATTAAAATTAAGAACTAATAATTATCTCCGTGTATTATCATTATATATTGAGTGAAAATATTTCAAACCCTTTAATAGTTTTTTTGAACTAGATTAGAAAAAACTTATTTCTAACCCTTGTAATAAGATCTAAGATAACTAATTTTTTTATCTAGCCTTACAATAATTGAAAACTTACTTCCTACACTAAATGAGCAGTCAAAAAAGGACAAGTAGAATGCAGAAGATACATGAAAACACATACATAGATGTAGAAGACACATGAAAATGCCTACATAACTATAAAAAATAATCATAAGCAGTAAAAATACAAAGATAAAAAACACAGAAACAAAACCAAATCCAAAAATCTTTCTCTCGCTAGAAATAGAATAGGTGGAAGGAGAGAAAGAAAGAAATAAAACACCAGAAACAAAGAAAAGAGAGAAAGAAATCAAAATAGAGTTGAAGAAGCTAAATTTCAGACGCGTGATGGTCGAAAATGAACATATTGGTGATCGACGACCTTAGTATTGGTGGTTTGGTTAGATTCCAATAACTGTCCAATGACGCTGGTGAACTTTTTGGCGCGTCGACACTGTATTCTAACAGATCGGCCATCTGGGATTCCAGTGATCATAATATTTTGAGTGAAAGATGAATGTTGTAGTAGGAGTTAGAAAGGAGCACCTTTCTCGTGCCTAGCAATAGCTGAAGGCGTGCGCCTAAGGTACCAAGGCGAGCCCCTGAGTAACAGCGTCTACCTTTGGCCTTTAGAGGCGCAGGCGGTTGCCTGGTGCGCCTTACGCCTGAGGCATTCCTGGGATGCGCCTTGCGCCTGAGGCATGCCTGGGATGCGCCTTTAACAACTATGTTACTAATAATACTAAATAACAAGTTCTAACACTACTAAATAACAAGTTCTAACACTTATCAATTATGAATTATCAAAGCAAAACACAATTATTCAATCATCATCAAGTTCAATATTATCTTCATCATCATCATTGTCAAATTGATCATCTCTAATCTCCTCTTCTTCTTTTTCATATTCTTCATCTTCTTTAACATCATTTTCTTCCTCGTTTCGAAGTACTAAAGGAGTGTTGGCTCTCGTATGAGAAGATGCTTTTGCCT
>CATIWR010065960.1:0-13436 GCA_949677035.1 Omphalea diandra | reverse complement strand
CAAGTGGAAGAATTTTAAGGATTTTGGTGTTTACCTCATAAATGGTGAGAGCTCTTCCAAACTTCTTCATATTGGTGACAATGGATAGGAGCCGGTTGGTCATCTCGGTGATGCTTTCATTGTCCTTCATCATGAAGAGTTCCCATTCGGTGACATACATCTCCAAACAGCTTGTTTTGACAAGGGTTGTGCCTTCATGATAGTTTTTCAAAGTCTTCCAAATTGCATGAGTAGTTTGGCAATGTTGCACTCTCCCAATCTCTTCTCTAGAGAGTGAGCTTAGGAGAATAGTCGTTGCCCTCTTGTTTTTACCATTGGACTTCCGATGAGCTTCAACCCATTCTTCCCTTGGGATCAACTTTTTATCATCAACCACAACCTTTGTGGGTGGCTTCCAATCATTGAAGACTACATCCCAAACGTCCACTATATCTGTGTCAAGGTAGATCTCTATCCTATACTTCCAATGAGTATAGTCGGTTCCATCAAAGTGTGGCCTTAGTTGTGAGTGGATTGCTTCTTGTGCCATGATCTTGTTTCGCCCAATGAAGGTTATATATGTGAAAACCTTGCTCTGATACCACTTGTTGGCTCTTGGCACCAAGAAGGGGGGTTGAATTGGTGTATAAAAATTTAAAAACAAAGAAGAGGGGAAAAATAATGAGAATAATGAAGACAAGCGATTTATAGTGGTTCGGGTATAATCGACCCTACGTCTACTCCCCAATTCACCAATTGGGTATTTCACTATAACTAGGTGTTTTCAAGCTCACACCAAACTTGTACAAATGTGTTTTGATGGCTCACACACAACCTTACAACAATGTATTTTTAGGATCACACACAACCTCACTCAAGTGTTTCACAAGGCTCACACTTAAACCTATCTTGAAGTGTTTTGCAGGCTCACGTTACAACCTTACAATATGGTGTTTAATGCTCACACCAACAATTGATAATATTACAAAGAAAATTGAAAGAAATGAGTAGCAAAGATTGAGAGCTTTTTCTCTTGATAATAAATTTCTTAACATTTGCTATTAATGCTTGGTGGAGTATTTATACCCAAATTCCACCAAAGAGACTAACAACTAGTTTATAACGACTAGTTTAAAACAGCTAGTTCATAACGGCTAGTTTATAATGGCTAGTTTAAAACTGCTAGTTCATAACGGCTAGTTTTTCATTAGTACTTCAGGAAAATATAGCCTTTGTGTTTCTTTAGTCAGCATAAGTCGCGGTCGCTAATTCATTTGTGTAGACCGCGATTCTAACCGAGAATCAGTCTGTTAAAATTTGCAATTTTTACTTATCAAATAGCGGTCGCTACCAACATGTAGTCTTCGCGATTTTTGACTTCCAACGGCTTCCTAGGACACTTGTCAAGCTCTGATTGTGGACATCTTTCCATTGTGAAGCTTTTTGTAATTCGCGGTCTCGACTCCGACGCGACACAGACCGCAAATTCATCTGTCATTTTTGGTTTGCTTTGTTTTGCTTGTTCACGGCTGAGAATGACTTCGCGATTTAACCTGTCTGATTTTTGGTAAGTCTTATCAAGAGTCGCGGTCGCGAATCCTTGATTGCGGTTGCGAGACACTTTGGAGTTAAAAAGATTTTCTTCCAATTTAACTAGAGAGACTTATTTTTCTGTAAAATCAACACTAGAATAAAACATTGGTAATGATCAATCTCCTTTGACAAGATCAAAAGAGGCTCTAGACTTAGGATTAACCATCCTAGTCCAACAATTTATTAATTCATTATTTAAATATATAAAAATAAAATTTATAATTTTAAATATATGCAATTAGTATAAAATTATTTATTTATCAATTAAAATAAAATAAAATTTTGATATTTTTGTGCAAAAATTTTAACTTGAGTAAAATTAAACATATTGTCTTACTAAGATTTAAACTTAATTTTGAATATGATTAAACTAATTGAAAAAATATATGTATGAATTGAGTCTAAATATATATTTTATTAAATGCTAATGTTGATTTGAGGTATAATTGAAACTAATACATCAAAAGAGGGTATAATTGACTCAATTATAAACTTTAGATACAATTAAAAATTTGAGAAAAAAGTTTAAATTTTCTTAATCATTGAGCTAATAAATTTTTTACAAAAATTTTTTTATCATAACAAATGAGCATACAAGATAAATTATTATATATATTTTTTCATCATAATATTTTGTTAAAATATAGTATCCATCGAATTACATATAAGGATAAGTAATATTGTCATAATAATATCAGTCACCGTATTAAATAATTTAAAAAATTATGATAAAATTATTTTATCGTGGTAGTCATTTTTATTCTTACAAAATAATTTATCATAATAAATCATGAATTATAATTTAGGTGTATGAAAAAGCATAGTAAAATTAATAAATTTATTAAAATATAAAAATGTCATTATATTTTAAATAAAAATTTCAAATTTAATTAAATAATCTAAATAATTTTAGAAATAAATTTCTTTCTTTTTTATTTTAATTATTCTACCTTTTATATATTTAGTAATAAAATTTTTGTTTTTCTAATATTGTCATCATGTCAATTGAGTTGGATCACAGGTTGATTCATTTGGGTCAGTTTTGACCATTATCAAGTTAACTCTTACCCAACCCAAACCAAAAATTTTTTTGGGTCATTTCGGGTTTGCCCAATGTTCAAGTCACCTTTTTTTATGGGTTCATGTCGGACTTTCAAGTCGAGTAAAAAACTTCCACTCTAAAAGTATGTTATAGATATTAGGAAAATAAGGCATATGTATTTTAGAAAAGATTTAAACATGGCACTAAGAGTCATTTGCATATATTTACTTGTGATATGCATAAATGTATAGTCATATGTGGATATCAAGAATGTTATATGTATATAATTGTTAAATCTACACAAATGATTGTCTCTAACTCACATATCCCAAATATGGAAATCATAGCTCTTAAAAGGGGGGAAAAAGGAAGAAAGAATGTCTAGGTCTTAGTTTAGCACATCAAATAGCTACCTTGGATTAAGAATCTCTTTGAATCAAGTAAAAAACTATTTCTATGCCAAAGATCAACCTAAAGGAAAGTGTGTTTATTTTCTCTAACCTCTTACATCTTGTCTTCACTTTCAAGGTTTCAAAGGAAAGGTAATTAAAGAATGAAATCAAGTGAGAAAGGAGGAATGATGGTTTTGGATATGAAGGGTAAAGAAGAGAAACATAGAATATGTGAAAGGTTTGGTGTTTGTTATATAACTATTATTGAAAAGAGGAAAAATGTTATTCACATTAATTTATTAAAGATGCAATATAGAAGGACTATATATAATTTGAACATGAAGCTAATTTGGAAGAAATTAATCACACTAATCTAGGTTATAATCTTGGATGATTCCAATTCAAATAAAACTAACTTGGTAACTAGAATATTTTGTGATTCTTGTAATTGCTCCTTAACAATTCACATCAATATTCACTCAAGTTGGTGCATAGATATCCTTAATGCCCTTCTTGTAAAGTGAGTTGTGAAATATTTTACTAGAGACAACCTTTGTAAGAATATTTGTTGGCTGGTCTTCTAACTTCATAAAGGGTAAATTGCACCCGATATCACTTAATTACAATGGTAAATTATAGTTTAATCCCCTAAAAAAATTTGATTATTGAAATGTTATAACTATTTGATGAATTCTATTATAGCCATTTAGGCTAATCTCAGGTAAATTAGAAAATTATGATGTTGTTGATATCACATACTTGATAAAAAATGAAATTACCCTTATTCCTCATGTGTCATTCCTATTTTGCCCTTATATAAATCAGTAAATTAATTTTAATATTTATAAAATTATACAACTTTTAAAATAAAACTAAAAATCAAAATAAAAAAATCAATTCTAAAATCAAAACCAAAAATCAATTCTTTTTATGTAAAACAAAAATTGATATTATCATAAAAAAGGCACAAATTCATAGATAAAAATGAACAACATTACAATATAAATTCCCTCTTTAATATTTTTAAAAGAAAACAATGCTAACACACAAATTCCATCTTCAATAATTTCAAAAGAAAACAATATCCACAAAAAGAACAATAAAATATAAGCAACATTCTAAGGATTGGCAAAGGCACCACCAAGTTTATGTTGCATGCAAATACCTACGTAGGAAGTGCATTCTTGCAATAAGCATGATGGTTTCACCTCTATCCTTCGACACCTTATCTTTCACCTCTTGTGGTTCTTCTTGAAGTGGGTTTGGGGATCTAGTTGTGTTAGGGCTTGAATGGTGGCGAGAAAGGGGATAAACCAAAAATTAATTATAAAATCAAAAATAAGTGAAATTTTTATAATCTTTGGCAACACCCAAATCAAATAGATGATTTGAAGGTGATTTCTTTTGCTTGGGTGGTGAGAAAGAGGATGAAAACATATTTTACAAAAACCATTATTTCTTTCTTTCTCTTTTTTGATTGATAAAATGATAATGAGCATAAATTAATGATGAAAGATAGGCCTTGTGGAATATGAAGGTGCTTGGTTAAAACTTATGTTTAGACGGTGCAAAAGAGGAAGAAAAAAAGAAAGAAGTTTTAGTAAATTAAAAGAGTGTGAAAGTGTGAAAGTTAATAGATAATTAGAAAGGTAGAATAGGAGTGGTACATGAAGAATAATGGCAATTTCATCTTTTCATCAAGTGATGAGTCAGTATCATAATTTCTCTAATTTGCTTGAGATTAGCCTAATTGATTATAATAGAATTAATTAAATGGTTAAAATACTTCAATAATTAAATTTTTTTAGGAGATCAAAATAGAAACACTCCTATAATTGAGTGATCTCATGTGCAATTTACCTCTTCACAAAAGAAAACTGGAATTACCTTGTCTTCTAGCTTATGCTTGAAGAAATGTCAATCTATTTCAATGTGTTTGGTGCAATCATATTGAATTGGGTTGTACGTGATTGCTATTGCTGCTTTATTATCAGAAAACATGTTCATTATATCCTGAGATGAACATCCTATTTCCTCTAGTAATGTTTTTAACCAAAGTAGCTCACACACACCTTTGTCCATGCCTTTAAACTCAACTTCAACACTAGATAAAATAACAACCTTTTATTTTTTACTCCTCCAAGTGACTAGATTCCCTCCCATAAATGTGAAGTACATCATTGTATATTTTCTTTCAATAACGTTCCATGCCTGGTCTACATCTGTATAGCCATCAATGTGTAGATATTGGTTTTTCATAAACATTAGTCCTCTTCTTAGAGAAGACTTCAAGTACTATAAAATATGAACCATAACATTCATATGGTCTTCACTAGAACAATGCATGAATTGACTCACAAAGCTCATTGCATAAGCAATATCAAGTCACATATGAGATAAGTACATTAGCTTTCCTACAAAGCATTAATACCTTTCTTTATTGGTAAGGGTCTGATTAGGAAACTCTCCCATACCATGGTTTTAACAACCAGTGTATTAGCAGGTCTACACTTAAGCAATCCTATTTCAAATAGCAAGTCATGCACGTACTTCCTTTGGGATAGAAATATGCCATCCCTAAAAAATACTTTAACCTTTTAAGATTTTTCAACTCAAATTTAGTTGTTAAATGCTATTATAATTTAAAGATTTCTTCCAAGTCAATCCCTGTAATGATAATATCATCTACATAAATTTTTAGAATTGTTACCTTCCCATGTTAGTGATTCAAGAAGAGAGCATGATTTGAATTACTTTGCTTGAAACCATGCTTTCTCATGGAAGACTAAATAGTCTAAACCATGCTTTAAGGGACTGTTTAAATCCATATAATGCCTTTTGTAAGTTGTAAATTACCTTCCCTTTTATTAAAGAAATAAAACTAGGTGGAATGTCCATGCACACCTCTTCCTTAAGATTCCTATAAAGAAAGGCATTTTTGACGTTAAATTGGTATAATAGCTAGTCCAAGTTTGTAATAAGAGAGATTAATATTCTCACTATACTCAATTTTGCTATAGGTGAGAAAGTTTTTTGATAATCTACCCCATACATCTGAGTATATCCCTTCACAATGTGTCTTACTTTATATTATGAGCACCTAAAATCATGGATCGAGGTTGTGCATAAACAAGTGAAATCTTGCTTATGACTCCATTCTTTTATTGATCAACGAAGGATCGAGAAGATAGGGGTCATACATTAGTATAAATCCCAAATCATGGCTTATGATCAATGAGGATCCTTTAGGCCTCATATAGGATTGAATCCTGTTTCTAATTTTAGCAGCCAATGGAGGACCAAAGGTAGGATAATACATTGATACCATCCCTAATAAAGTATGGAGTCACCGCCCAAATTTGGTTCGGACAAAAATTCAAGTAATGGTGAAACATAAACCTATCTAAGTCATTTGGAAGACCCAATTCATCTTCATCCCATCAGAGATTAGGTTCAAAAATTGGGCACAACTTGCGGAAGAGGTTAGGCACCCTCAAACCGCTTGGATATTGGGATTTGGCCATTGGGCATCTTTGGTTCACTTTTTTTTTTTTTTTATCATTTTAACCTTATTAATAATTAGTCCAGTTAATGCTCCTAAACATGTTTCTAGTGCATCCAATTAAGCATATCATAATCAAGGTATCATAATCATATTAATAGGGATGAGAGTATGCAATATCAAGTGAGAGAGGTCATGCATATCAATCAACATAATCATGCATAATGGGACTTTTCATATCTCCTTCGACCACCTAATAGAGATATAGGTGCTAGTAAGGCTTTCTAAGATCCATTGCAATGGTTGGAGGTCCAACTAATAGGGCAAGGATTAAAAGAATAAAAGAAGCATTATAATGATTGATCATAAAGCTATAAGAGGAAATTGGAAGATCTTTTCCAAGCCAAAAACCAAGTCATTTATACCTTATTTGCATAGAAAGAACCTCAAGAAGAAGGCTATAAGTCAAAATAAGATCAATCGAAAGGAGAAGGGTGTCATGCATGACCACAATGTATGGCCATGTCATGAATGAATAGAAGGAAATAGAAACACACGTCCAAAACTCATGGTCATGCTTTAAGGAACTAAGTTTGGGAAGAATTAATTGGAAATGCAAGGCTTCATGACACAGCCATGCATTGCAAAAGCGTTTTGCTAAATTGGGATCACAAAAATGCACAGTTGTGTCCCATAGTTATGCATTTCAAGAACAATCTATTTTCTTTTTTTTTTTGTTAATTGAATTTTTGAGTTGTTTTCTTTCTTATTTAGCTAGGATTCTTATCTAGAATGTGTTTCATATTTGGATATAACTTTGTTTAGAAATTTTAAACCTTTTTTAAGTAGAAAACTTCACTTTGTAAGGCTTTATATAGGCCCTAGCCTTGTATTACGAATTTATATTATCTTTAATCAATATTATTGAGTTCTACTTCATTTAGGTAGGTCTATACCTTACTTTCTTATGTTCATGGTGGAATACAAAATTAAACTTATTAAAGTAAGTGATTACCTTTGTGGCATCTTCAGGATTAAGGATTTAAGGACTTAGTTTCCTTAAGATTCTAATCTTTTGATTGATATCTTGATTTCTAGCTTTCTTGGATAAAGTTAACATTCATATAAAGAGTTCCTAGGGTGGGTCTCCTAGTAGGTTCTATATAAGTTGGTATTAGAGCTTAGTTCTAGAATCAGGTTACATATCCTTTGTTTATTGTTTGTTCTATTTGTTTTGTGTCTTATTTGTTTTCGTTTCTCTAAATCTTTTCTTCTAGTTCTATCTTCTATCTATCTTCTTTGTGCATTTTCTTATGTTTTTGTGTCAATGAAATTGAACATCATCAATTTCAAATTATTGGTGTTAGATTTTAATATACATATTTGAAGTTTGCAATTCTTTATAATTGTTGGGTTTCAAGTTGTCCTTATTGGAGTTCACATCATTTGAACTCAAAATGTTAGTTTTATCTTTTTATCAACAAAAAAGTAAAAAGGAAAAGTCAAAATAATGCAAAAAAAAAAAAAGAAGAAGGAAAAAATCGCAAGTTTCATATTCCCAACAAAAAGGGATTTTATTTCAATAGGATGCAATTAAGTTTTTTGTGTTTTGTGATTCTTGAGTTTCTTTAGACAAGTTATCCTGTGTGCTTATTTCATTGTGTTCTAGTTACTTCTTCCATATGTTTGTTGCTTCTTTTGAAGTTTTCTTATTTTTTGTTTTATTAATCAATTTTCTTTATGTTTTTATTTGCCTCAACAAAGTCTTTGAAAGTCTTGATCTTTAAAGTCGTCACCAATTATTAATTACTTCTCGAGATTTATTGATTTTGATTCTTTTAAAAACATAAAGAAAGCTAGGTTAAGAGGTACAAGGCAAGAATGGTGAGATCATTAGAGGACAAAAGCCTATATTATATGAAACATGAGTGATTATCAACTATTTGAGTGCAAACGCATAAGGGAAATTTTCTTTTATCATTAAAAAATTTTTACAAATTATAAACATGAGCAATGAAAAAGAATGATAAGATAGCGACTTAAAATTGTTCATGAAAATTGTTATGGATTAATTTCAAAAATTGAATGCGAGGTTGGATGACATACAATCCCTATCAAATTCTAAATCTTATAGATAACAAATAATTAAGGAGGATGAAGAAGATGATTTAGACTGAGATGAATCAATATCCAATAAAGGCAAGAAAGCTACTTCTAAAAGAGATGGCAACCTAATTAGCATTAAGATGACAATTTCAAATTTTCAAGGCAAGAATGATATGGAGTTGTACCTAGCATGAGAATGAAAGGTTGAGCATGTGTTCGATTGTCATGAGTACTCCGAGGAGAAGAAGGTGAAATTGGCAATCATGGAGTTCATTGACTATGCAAGCAGATGGTGGAATCAATTTGTGATCAATAGGCGAAGGCATAGAGAAAGGCTTATTCAGACTTAGGAGGACATGAAATTGGCAATGCATAAAAGGTTTGTCCCTAACTATTACTATCGTGATTTACATAGAAAATTACAAAGTTTGGTGTAAGGTTCCAAGAGTGCGGAGGACTACTATAAGGAGATGGAGATAGCCTTAATGAGGGCTAATATAGAAAAGGACTAAGAGGCTACCATTGCAAGATTTATTGGAGGCTTGAATAAGGAAATTATTGATATTATTAAGTTGCAATAATATGTGGAGATGAAGGAGCTTTTACACAAAGCCATTAAGGTGGATAAGCAAATAAAATCTATAGTAGCCAAATCTAGTTCTTTATAGAAAGCTAATTAGAAAAATAATAAAGTCATCGCAAAAACTAAAGGAGGAGACAAAGCCAAAAGATTAGATTACTACTCCAAAAGGTAAAATCAAAATCAAAACTCCTTCTAAATCGCATGATGAGAAGTGTTTTTAGTGTCAAAGATTCGAGCACATTGCTTTTTAGTGCCCAAATAAGAGAACCATGATCTTATTGGATAATGGTGATATTGAGTGTGTTAGCTTATGTGATGATGAAATGCCTTTATTAGAAGATTGTTTGAATATGGATATTAAAGAACCCATTCATGGTGAAATAAAAGTGGCAAGAATAGCATTGAATGCACAACCCAATGATGATGATGAAGAGCAACGTAAGTAAATTTTCCACATTAGATACCATGTAAAAGGCAAAATATGTACTTTTGGTTATTAATAGGAGTAGTTGCACCAATATTGCCGGTACATTATTAGTAGAAAAGCTAGACCTGTATACCATGAAACATCCTAAAACCATACAAACTCACTTGGCTTAATGATTAAGGGGAAGTGAATTAACAAATAAGTATTATTTTTTTCCATTAGCAAATATATGGATGAAGTCTTATGTGATGTTGCACCAATGCATGTAGGTCATATTTTATTTGGTTGGCCATGACAATTTAATAGGAGGGTCATATATGATAGGTACAAAAATTATTATTCCTTTGTACTTAATAATCGATGTTTTGTACTAACTGCTCTCAAACCATTACAAGCTTATGAGGATCAATGGAGAAAAGCAAGAGTGTGCAAATTGAGAGGAAAACAAATTAGAGAGGAAAAGGGCAAGAAAGAAAGTATGTAAAGAGAGAAATAAAAAGTAAGGAAGAAAGAAAAATTGAAAAGTATGGCTCTGTGATTTTGCCTGTTTGAATTTCAGCAAGTCTTAACATGTGTCGCAATCGCGAATCCTAGATTGCGATCGCGATTTACATGTCACTTTGGAGTTTATCAACTCCTTTCATTTCTTCTTGGGAGATTGATTCATTTTTGCAAAGACAACACTTATTTGAAATATTAGTGATGATCAATCTACTTTGTCAAGATCAAAAGAGGTTCTAGACTTAGGATTAATCATCCTTGTCCAACAATCTCCCTCTTTTTTTATTTTGACAACCTAGATTGATCCAAAGTGAAAAATAAGTGTAGAGAAGTAAAATTTAATCATAACTTAGTAGAAATCTCTAAGTGCAAGATAACTTAGCAAAAACTTTCTAAGTGTAAGACCTCATTTGCTTACTTTACTCTTTTTTAACTTATGCACTTGCTTACTTTTTGCTTACTTTACTCTCTCTTAACTTATGCACTTGCTTACTTTACTCCCCCTTAATTAGTTATCTCTAATTTTTCACTTGAATCTTATTTTATCTCTCCCTTTGGCAAGATAAAAAAGAATTAGTGAAGATTAAAGATAATTAAAGGAATGTTAAGCATAAGAAGCAAAATTCTATAAGAAACTAACATGAAGAGCACAAAGAGAGTCATAAAGAAACAAATTTTTATATATATTCTAACTGTGAGATCACAATTTTTTATTACAAAAGGTAACTAAACAAAAAACAAAATACAAAAAGAAAGCTAAACATTAAAAGGCAGGGGAATCACTATCATCGTCGGACGAGTCTGCCGCTGTCTCCGGGAGGCCGCCTTCAGCTTCATCTCTATCTTCCAAACCTTGGTCCCCTTCTTGAGTATCGTCAAAGTCTGTGAAGTCGGGGAGGTGGCAAGGTGGGATTCCAAGTTTTTCTTATAGATCCACCATGTCGCTGTGGAGATGGGAGAGGAAGAGTGATCGTCTCTTCATCATTCGCATGATTTTATCCAATTTGCTGTTGATGGTGGAGAGCGACACTTGTTTGATTGGCTTCGGTGGAGGAGGAGCAGACGGGGCTGATGAACGAGCCTCTTCAATGTGAAGGTGCTTCCTTTTAGAGGCTTGAGTACTCTCAAGTCGCTGTACAACGTATGTGCCAAGTAAGTAGGCATATGAATCATCATGAATCGCCTTGGCGTTGACAAGGTATGTAAGGTCTAAAAAGTTCTGTGAAGGCAGATACTTTTTGGTGAGTAGTTTCTCCTTGTCCTCGTCGAGAGAGCCCACAAAGCTATAAATTACGGTGACTCTTTGGCTTGGTACTCATGTGAATCAAATGATCCACTAGATACCTACCGGTTTGGATAGGCTTGTTTTTCACCAGGCAGAAGAGAAAGGTGAGATCTTTCTATGACACCTTCTCGTTCCCATCGCCTCGAGCGTTGATGGAAAATGTGATGATGCGATAAAGAATTCATAAGGGCAAAGTCTTTATATGTTTTGCTAAGGAAGATCGAGGATCATGCTTGGCCTCTATCAAAATTTTTGCCTAAAACTCAGAGTAGATGACGTCGAAGGCAGCAATAACGAACGAAATGTGCTCACCGACTTGAAGAGTGAAGAGCCCGGACAACTGCTCAAAAGTGATGTAGTATGGATCTCCGAATGCTCGAAACGCCAGTCCATATTACCCCGCAGGAGACTCCATTTTACGGCTCAACTGAACCGTGTACATGAACTCTCGAACAATTTCTTCATATCCTAGTTCCACTCGAAAAATAAAGTCATTCCAGCCTATATTGGATAGGAATGCCCGGATTTCGTTAGCGAGACCAAGAGATTCGAGCAGAAAAGATGAGGGTATTTTGTTTGGGAGGATGGTTTTGGAGAGGTTCGCTTTGTATCTCTCCTTTTCCTCACGGGTTACCCCTCTCATGCTGAGAAGAGAGGGAGAGGTAGAGGGTTGTGCAATTCCCTTCTCCTTGTCGGCTCTTGAAGATTTCTTGGGTGCCATGGCAGTTGCTTGAGAGAGAGAGAGAAGAAATTTTGAGAGATTTGGAGATTTGGAAGTTGAGAGAGTTCAGTTGTGATGAAATCACTATTTAAGGGGATATTTATAGGCTTCAACGGGTGTGAAAACGGTAAGAAATGGCTAGAAATGAATTAAATGAAGGGTTGGCAATGGTTGGCAATAAAATCTCATAAATATGAGTTGGTTACTGTAATTCGAGTTTGCGATTTCTTCAATCGCGACCGCGAATTCTGAAAAATATGAGTAGCGGATAAATTTTCTTCAGAAATGCGCGCTACAATGGTTAAAATTTTGAAAAATCGATAAAATTTACTGTGGAGAAAGTTTTTCGCGATCGCGAATTGACATTTGACAGCAAGAAAAGTTTGACTTGTAATTCGCGACCGTGAAGAATGAATAGTGATCGCGAATTGCGAGTCATTAAGGATAAGAATAAAAATTTTGAAAAAACAAGTAATCTCCTAAAAACAAAGTATAAAAACTATAAATATCATTAATTAAACATATCATACATATATCACAATAAATCAAACAAGAATTTTTACTTGAGGGAGCTTCCATCAAACATTTCCAATTCTCTCTTAATGAAGTGCATTCTTTCTTCATTTAGAGGTTTAGTGAAAATATTTGCAAGGTGATGATTAGTGTCAATGAATTCTAACACAACATCACCTTTTTGCACATGATCTCTAAGAAAATGATGCCTAACATCTATATGTTTACTTCTAGAGTGTTGGATGAGATTCTTTGAAAGATTAATGGCACTTGTATTGTCACATTTAATAGGAATGTGATCAATCACTTTACCAAAGTCCTTTAATTGTTGTTTCATCCAAATAACCTGGGTGCAACAATAACTCGTCGCCACATACTCGGCTTCCGTGGTGGACAAGGCAACTGATACTTGCTTTTACTAAACCAAGAGACTAGACATTCTCCTATGAATTGGCAAGTTTCGAAAGTGCTTTTTCTATCTAAAAGACTACTTGCGTAATCTGCATCCGAGTACCTTATTAGGCTAAAGGAGGAGTTCCTAGGATACCAAAGTCCTAAGTGAATAGTGTCATGCAAATATTTAAAAATCCTTTTTACAACATTCAAATGAGATTCCCTAGGTGAAGATTGAAACCTAGCACACATACAAACACTAAACATTATATCTGGCCTAGAGGCAGTAAGATAGAGTAGAGATCCGATCATACCTCGATATCTCTTTTCATCTACTACCGTACCCGATTCATCTTTGTTTAGCTTGATGGTACTACTCATTGGAGTTTTTGCTACCTT